>PITA01016614.1:0-45912 GCA_004023965.1 Spilogale gracilis
TGTTCTTGTTTCATTAAATGAATGTCAGCATTGATTCCTAATTAAGCACCGGAAAACATTTTATCATTTATGGAGTTCATTGATTTTCTCTTCTTTTTTTGTTTTTTTGTTATGGTAAATTATATACCTAATCCCTAATAAAAGCCTTTGAATTATATGATTTTATACAAAAAAAATTAAATTCAAATTGCCAAATGTTTGTTAAGACTTTTATATTGTATTTATTAGTAAACTGTGTCTATGGTGTCTGATTTTGTGTTTTAATTGTGTTACTTTTTAGAAATTTTATTATTTATAGAAAAGCTTGAATCAAAATTTAATTTGAATCTTTTCTGATGTTTTTGTGCCCTGGAATATTTTCAGTAGTATTAGAAGTACTTCTTTTTCTTCTTTTTATTAATTAAATTATTTATTTGACAGAGAGAAACACAGCTTGAGAGGGAACACAAGCAGGACTAGTGAGAAAGAGAGAAGGAAGCAGGTTTCCCACCAAGCAGGGAGCCTGATGTTGGGCTCCCAGGATCCAGGATCCTGACCTGAGCCAAAGGCAGACGCTTAATGACTAAACTACCCAGCTGCCCCCAGAAGTATTTCTTTATTAAAATTGAGAAATTCACCTAGAAAATCGCCAAGCTTTTCTGGTAGTTTTTTATATGTTTTTTTCTTACAATTTTCCATAGTTACTATTCCAAGTTTTATACATCTTCTTTATTCATTTTTTTTTATTTAATGGACAAATCTATGTTTTCACATTACATTGAGTAGAGGCAATTAATTTTAATGTATAATTTAAACTCTGGCATACTTCTGAATTTTCAACTGTATGAATTCCTTTATAAAATCAATGGATCCCTTTGAATGTCTAATACACTTGAAAGACTTAATACATTCATTATCAAGCTCTTGGTATTTCTCAGACTAGTTTACCTCAGTGGCTGATGTAAATAACCTTTGCAGGGATATATGTGTTGTGTAAAAACTAAAGAAGTAGGTATAGAATCTAAGTATTCTTGTACCTCATCTCTATATATTGTAATATGGGGTGCACAATCTGGAATTTGGGGTATTTTTATACTTACTTTCATAAGAAGTAAATCTGCCTTTATCATTCAATGTTTTTGTCACCTTTTGTAGGTTTTTGAAAAACATAGTGAAAATCTCTTCATTATGTCACTTTTTACCTATTTTTTATTTTTAAATTTCACTCTATTGCCAGTAAAAAAGAGAAAAAATAAGCCACATTAAATCCTTGTTTACATTATCAGATCAAACTATTTCACCCTTTCTGACCATGTTACAACAAACTAAACTCTTTTAGACCATGTTTCAACAAACTTGATTTATACATCTTTCTGATATACTTTTTTGGGGAAAATTTTCCTCTAATTATCTTCAGAATTTATTACTTCTTGTGGAATTCCTCACCTTACCATAGTTCTTTTAACTATCTATTTATATCACTATTTTATACAGACATTTGAGTGACATGCTCAGTAACAGAGGAGAAAAAAGAAAATAACAAATGTGTGGCAATTGCCAAGGGGATTATAGTACCTTTCAACATTTCTGTGTCTATATCCATAGAGCCTCAAACCAGGGCAGACCAACAATTTAGGTGGATATCTTACCAACTAATTTCTGGGGTATATCAATTGGGGAGGGCTAGTGGCATGGGAAGTGGAAGAATGCACCCAGAACAGAACAAAAAAGAAATGTATTGAATATACTGCAAGGGAAGAATGGGCAGGACAGCAAAAAGAGACTGTCTGCCATAAGGTGGTAGTGAGGGGCCACAGTAATAGGGCAAAATGAAGGCGTATGGGGTTGTATGGAATTTTCTTGTTTTAGAAACCTTGCCTGGTTGTAAGTAGCACATAGATTGTAAGTAGCCCATTATTTAGGGAATATATTATAGTTCTGCATTAAAACAGAATCTAAAGTGTGTGTGTGTGTGTGTGTGTGTGTATGTGTGTATCCATATATGTATGTGTATCCATTTACATATGAATTCTCTTAAATTTAAAAAAAATAATTTTTAAAGGTTTAATTATTTTAGAAAAAGAGAGAGCATGAGTGGGAGGGCAGAGAGAGTGGAAAAGAATCTCAAGCTGACTCTGCCTTGAACACGGAACCTAATGCAGGGCTTGATCTCACAACCCTGAGATCACAAGCTGAGACAAAAACCTAGAGTGGATGCTTAACCAACTATGCCACCCAGGTGCCCCAATTTTAGCAAAATTTTTTCACTGAAACTTTAGTTTACTTAAATTTTTGCTTGAAAACATTACATATTTAGATTAATGAAGGCACTTTATAATTTACAAAACTATTTCCCAAACAATTCTAAACGATAGGTCTTTTTCTCTATTGTTTTAATTGGAGAAACTTAGACTGAAAACAAACTACCCAAGGTCAACAGGTAGGCATGTAACAGAGGAAATAATACTCAGTTCTTATGACTCCCAGACATTCCCTCTCCAATATATGAACTTCCTGTACAGGCTTTGGGTGAGATAAAGTTTCATATTGCTTCTCCAGAAGAATTATCTTCAATGAGATCCAACATCTTTAACCTTAGCATCATCATCTTGTAATAAAGATAATTCTAGTACATATTCCAGATGATCAGTATGGGTATTAATCAATTTAAGACATACCATATTTAGAATTTTGCTCCATAATAACCCTTTAAGTGTTAAGTAATCCAATCATCATTGTTAATATTTAATAACAACAAGTAGCTCCAAGCTAGTATATATGGAACAAGTGACACTCCAGAAGAAATAGAAAGATTTTCTCATTTCCATTATCTACCCCCACCTCCTCCTCACACACACACTTACAGGCACACTGATTTAAAGTTGCCAGAGTGACATCACTGACTGTAGAGTTGGGAAGATGTCCATGTTATTCGTATACTCTGATTTGAACATACCACTGTTTGGCACCATCATTTCTTCAAGCAAGTAAATTATGTTTGTTGTAAAATATACTGTGATAGCTTACTTTGTGTGGAATTTGGATGTAGGTAGGAAAACAACAGAGAGCTTGCAAAAGCTTTGTAGGACAAAAACAGGTAAATTTGTGTTTCTTGCTGGGAGAGCAGGGGAGAAGAAAGTAACAGAAAAGAGGGTTAGGGAATCAGGAGACTAAGGAGTGAAGTCAGCGGGTGGGAGACAGGAAGTAACCCAAGAGTCAATGTTTGGTTGGCAAAGGACTTTTCTTTCTTTCTTTATTTTTTTAAAGATTTTATTTATATGATAGAGAGAAACACAGCCAGAGAGGGAACACAAGCAGGGGGAGTGAGAGAGGGAGAAGCAGGCTTCCCTGCCAAGCAGGGAGCCTGATGTGGGACTCAATCCCGGGTCTCCAGGATTATGACCTGAGCCAAGGCAGTCGCTTAACCAACTGAGCCACCCAGGCACCCCAGGCAAAGGATTTTTAAAAGCAAGGTTGTCTAACGTTTACTCTAAGCTTTTTTTTGTAAGTGATTTGTGTCAAATATTTAACTTCTTTGTAATTCATTTAAGTTAGCCTCATGATTTACACCTCTTGGAGTCATTTGCTCTGTACCCTTGAACATATAGAATAAAGCTTTCCTGAAACTCTTGAACATGTGCCATAATGTGTCATAGGTAATGGTGAGTGTAAACTTTCTATAGTAGTAACATTTTTAAGCCGTGTTTTTACAAATTTTCAAAAATTTACAACTGTTCACATTATATTTGGAAACGATTTAGATGGCTTCTTTTGCAGCCATATCAGATGTAAGCTATTGTTATTTTGGTGACTTTTCAGTTTATTGGTAGTATCAGAGAGCAGGAAGTCCTCTAGTGGCTTCCTTCAAATTTTCCCACTGGCTTTTATTATTACTTTAGGGTGAATGTATTTATTATCTGTAAAATTCTTTGCCTGAATTTTAAAAACATTTAGCATTCCATTTTCATTCCACTTAATTTGCATCTCTGCAAATTTATTATAATATTGTCTTATTAAGAAGGAAGATATATCCAGTGATTCTTGTTTTAACTAATAACATTTGAAGTGTTAGGTGTTCCTACATAAAACAATGAATTGCACTAATATTTTTATTTTTCCCTACTTTATTTTATTTATTGGTTTTTTATATCAGTCAACTTAATATCTTTGGGAAAAATAAAACCACAATATTTATTTCTAAAATTAAATAATTATTTAATATAGTTTTCAAATAAATCCATGCATTCAAGGAAACTAACACTTGTGCAGCTTCAAAAAGTTGTAGAATAATTTTGATGTTACACGACTGTACAAAATATGAAATGTTTCTTATGTTATCAAAATTTTACCCATCCTCAGAAATTTATCACATGGCCAAGGAACTGTTCCTCAGAATTCAGATGAACAGGATCTCCTCAGAACTCTGAATTTCAGCTCCACAGGGCCTTGCTAGTCTGCTGAGGCTGCCATAACAAAATATCACAGACTAGAGGGCTTAAACAACACATAAATATTTGCTCACAGTTCTGGAGGCCAGAAATTCAAGATCAAGGTGCTGAAAGGATGAATTTCTCTTGAGATCTCTTTCCTTGTGTGACCTATGGTCACCTTCTTGCTATGTCCATACATGGGCTTTCCTCTGTGTGTGAACATCCTTAGTGTCTTTTCCTCTACTTACAATGACACTAGTCATATTGAATTAGGGCCCCTTACAAATTCATTAAACATTAACTCGCTTCTTAAAGGTCCTATCTCCAAATATAGTCTCATTGCTGTTAGGCTTCCACCAGTGAATTTTGGGGAACATAGTTCAATCCATAACAGGGACCTTCATCTATGTTTATAGATTTCAGCTATCTGAAACTCCTCTTTGTGTTCTCTAGCTGTGGGCATTATTCTTTCTGTTATCTAGTTAACACCTCCGTACCTCATTAAGTCTTTGTTAAATTATCATTGAATAACTAGTGTGGATTACACCTCCTGACAGAACTTGACACATACAGCACCCAACTAATATTGGCCTCCATGGTTTGAGTTGTCTTGGCCAGTATGATGGTGGCTCACCTGACAAAGACATAATTATGCTTATCCCTTAAGCTTCAGACGATTACTATAAGAACTTAGAACTTTCTTTATGTAGCTACTACCTCTCAAGACGGTTTTTTAAAATAAAGACTGTGGAGCCCCAGTCACTGCAGCCCAAAGCAGAGCTGGCCAGATGAGACCAATACAGATCTAAGAGAGTAAGTCATTGCTGTTCACTGAGAATATGGGTTGTGGTTACTTAACATCATTTTGAAAACAATCTGCTGATAAAATACTTTTCTATGTGTTCTTCCTTAGTGTTTCTACAGGGTAGTTCCTTTCCATAATAATTAACATACTTACCCCAAAAATACAACAGAACTTAAATCAGTGCCTGAGATCATGATCAATAGATAAATCAGAATGCCATTCATTATTAATAAGCATTCAATCATGAGTTAGTGATTATTATTATTATTATTATTATTATTATTATTGATCTCTATTACATGTTAAACATGCAGATTATTGAGTTCTCTCTACACTTCCAAAATTCTCTGGAGTTGGCCAGAAATCTGCATTTTAACAAGCTTCATAGTTAATTCCAAATGATCTTGTAATTGATCTTCTTTCTGTGAATAATTTCTGATGTTCACATACCATTTGGTAAATCACCTTATTCATTTTCCTACTGCCCTAAAGCATTTATTACTTAAAAATTGATGACATTTTTTCATGTTGATTTATATCTTTCCTATTAATATATACCATATTAGCCAGTTTTTTATTCATTTTGGGGGGGACAGGAACTGTATATTTATCATTTTTGTATGTAGAGACTATAAGTAGTGGGTTTTCAGTAAATATTTGCAGAAAGACACAGATGAAGAGAAGGAAGTAAATGATAAGAATGGAGAGAGAGATGATTTGGAGCTGGCTTTACGGACAAAGGGGAGAGATGTCCTGGCTTGAGAGTCTTAAAAGATAATAGTCAAGAAGGATTAATCTTGCAAACTTGGTGAATTTGTCTAAAGCCACACTCACCTAATTAACATGGACAAATACGCTGTTCAGTTCTACTGCCTACACTTAGAAAACACAAAATCTGGGTACCTGTGTGGTTCAGTCAGTTCAAAGTCTGCCTTCAGCTCAGGTCATGATCTTAGGGTCCTGGGATGGAACCCTGCCTCGGGCTCTCTGCTCAGAGGGGAATCTGCTTCTCTCTGCCTCTCCCTCCCCTCCTGCTCCTATTCTCTCTCTCTCTCAAATAAATAAATGAAATCTTGAGGAAAAAAAAAAAAGAGAGAGAGAGAGAGAGAGAGAGAGAGAGAGAGAGAGAAATCAACTGCCCAGAACAGGTGGGAACTCAGTCAAGGACTTCAAAGACAGCATATCATTTATTATTTCATTTTTTTTAAGAAATATTTTGGTTAGACTATATCTCATATCTACTCTAAGAATTTTGGATTAGGATTCTACCTGAAATCTGAATTTATATATAGGGAGCATATATGCACAATATATGTGCATATATTTTTTTTAAAGACTGAGCAACATTTACACTTCATTATTCACTGAATTCTCAAAAGACTGTTAAATCTTTTTACACTCTTGCTCCTGGATTCATACCTGGATTAATAGTATTATATCTCTCTACATTTACACAATGTCTTACTGTGCTTTGCCATCATAAGGCAGCTGCGAAGCATTATTCAATGTGTAAAGACATTATTAAGTCACCATTTCAGTTTTATGAAGGTGGAAGGAGTAGTGCAAGCAGAGGGCTTGACCTAAGACTTTAGCATACAGCCTTCTTCCTTTCTGATAAATAAGCTTAAACCTAAAGAGATTAATTCAACCTAGTCCACTGTGGCCTGCAGCCTTGAAAGTGTACAGAAGATGCCAAAGGCTTCACAATCAGATAAAAACATGCTCTTGTTATTTTCTATAGTGGAGCAATAAAGTGGCAATGCTATTTGTAAGGAAATCCCTGACCTACTTGAATGCTTACCTTTTTATCCCACTGAGAGCATTATTCAACCTAGAGAAATGGATAGCAGAGCCCAGCAGGAAGTTATTTGATTTTACAGCTTTATATCATGTAACAGACTTTGAAGGCTTAAAAAATTAGGAAAGCTTCATTAGAATAGCATAATTAATCCCACAATAGAAATACTAAGAAGAGATAAAGTAAATCAGAGGATTTATAACACAAAAAGAAAAATATGCCAAGTATAGGGGACAATGAAGGAATCATGGCCAAGAAATGTGGTTAGGAATTTAATTGACTGGACTGATATCACTCAGTGGGAATTAGAGGAAAAGAAGCTAAGCATATAAAGGAGTTATCTTAGTTTTCTTCAGCATGGCTGCTATAACAATCTACCATAGAATGGGTGGTTTACAGACAACAGAAATTTATTCCTCGTGGTTCTGGAGGCTGGAATCTCAGACCGGGGTGCCAGTGTGATGATTTCTGGTGTGGCCCCTCTTCTGGGCTGCATATGATCAGCTTCTTACAGCCTTCCAAGGCTGGGAGCAGAGACAGGAAGAAAACTGTGGTGTGGTTCTTACAGGAGACACTAATCCCATTTGTGAAGACTCTGTCTTTCTGACCTCATTTAATCCCAATTATTTCCAAAAGGCCACATGTCCTAATATCACATCAGGAGTAGGATTTCAACTTAAATGAATTTGAGAAAGACACAGTCAGTCCATAACAGAGAACAATAAACATAGGATGCTGATAAGAAATAAAAATTAATTAAATCATCACAAAAGACAGACTGAATATTTTAAATTGAAATAATTATTTCATTGTATAAATATATACCTGCCTTCAATTTTCATCACAGAGCAATTCACTCTATTTAGTTCTTGTCAACTTCAGAAGCTTTCCTTTTATCTTTTCTTTTTTTTTTTTCTCTTCTCTCTTTTTTTTATATTTGGGAGTTGCTTTGACAAATAATGAATTCTACAATGCAATTTTCTTATCACATGACAATAAATGCTGCATTTCTTTCAACACTCATAGGCTGAAATGACAACTTCCTTTCTGTATTTGTTTAATTATATGTTAGAATTATACTTTAGAAGCTATTGTACTTTCAAACATAATTTTGAAACTAAAAAACAATAACGCCATCCTAATTTTTGTCAAAAGTATATATTTATAATCATGTTTTTCCTGCCTCAGGGCAAATAGTTTATTTAGCCTCATCTATTATTGTGGCAATTACTAATTTTTCACCAGGTAAGACCTTATAAAGCTTCACTAAGCTCAGGCTGTTTCTACCTGTGAATGAGTTAATTGCTAATTTGATCTCTTCTAAAGGAAATGAAGCATCCACACCCAATCAATCTTCTGAAGTAAGCATGGGATGAATGCCTTTTTTCAGAAATCAAGAGAGCATATCCTCCTCCAGTATTTCTGATGAAGGATGTAAGACTCTATAATAGAATTGGAATGCTTGGTTAATTACCATTGCTTGCATAAGTGAGTGCCCTCATATTTCTGCTTAGTAGGACAAAGCTATTTCAGTGAGTTTGCAGATAATGTTCAAGAGTTTATGTATGTTTCTTAATAGAATTTGCATTAGTTATAATGATCTTTTTCTAGGATATTGATATAATAATAGTTATAGCAAGTATTTATTAAAGACTTCATGCTGGATTTTTTTATACACTTTCACACTTGTATACTTTTATTACTCAATCAATAACCCTTTCTCAATCAAGAAGGGAAGTTAAGTTTTATACAGGTGATACAGAATAAAGTCACTCTGTGGACAAGGTCATAAAGGACAGAGCTTAGAAATGACACCAAGGAGTCTATCTAAATCCAAAACTTGTTTCTTGAGAACTTCAAACCTTTTATCATAATATCTGCCCTCATTTCTAAAACTACAGTATGTGTTTCCTTAGTCCAAAGATTTGAAAATATGCACAATAGGCTTTTTTTAAAACATAGTTTAAGGCAAAATTTCTAACAATTTATTTCTCTCCTACTTATACAAATCATTGTATTTTTAGTGGATTGGATGGAAATAAAGAATGCATCAAGAAGATTATTGAATTAGATGGGTCTCTTACAACAGAATAAAATATACTTCTTTTGCTAATAGATTTCTGAAATTCAGTTAAACAAAAGTAAAGGTCATCCTAGAAATATAAATAATCATAGACATTTATTGAGTGGCTAAGTTATTATTATGCATTTTTTCACTAAAACTTAAAACTAACCTATAAGATACGATGTACACATTAGGGAAAAAATGTTGACCTTAACTTATTCTAACAGCATTTTCCCACACTAAAGAGCTTCTTCCTTCCCAGACATTTACACTTCTAGATATTTAGAGGCTTGTCTGTAAAGAAGAAAATAGGGAGCAATAAACAAGGCACAAGCTTTTTGTTTTATATTTTCCACAGTTGCAATAAAGATACTTTGCACATGTATTAGAGTCTCAAAAAATAATTGTTGCATTAAATTTAAATTTTCCAAATAATGCTTATAAGATACTACATACATACTTTTTATCTTAATGAGTAAATCTATAAGAATTTGTTCTAGGATATATACAAACATGCCTGAGGAAAGACTGTATTCCATAACCTCAAGGAACATTTAGTCTAATTAAAGATTGCTTTTGAATTTTACACTAAAAGACAACACCCATAACCCTGTGCTTTGATATGTATATAAATAATACATCTTTAAGTTGGATAAAATAATTTTCATCAAATTTGGTCTATTGATTTTTAAAGTTGAGAAGTATATGTTCCTGCCATATCTGTTCTGTTCTTATCAATAGAACCCACAATTAGCACAAGCTCACTTAGAATAAGAAGTGTGGTTCTTAGCTCCTCTTGCATCTTGGTAGGATGATGTGGTTAAGATTTTGCCAACAAGACATCATAAAAGATTTTCTGTTTATCTTATGGGAAATACCTTTAAGGGAATGAAGGCATGTTCTTTTCTGATTTTCTTCTTCCTTTCTATTACAATTCAGAAGTGACAACAGGAATTTTATCTTTTACTATGGGTAGAGTGATCATAGAACTTGTCTGGAATATTAGAGTGTGAAGTGGTATGACCCCAAACAACAGATAAAATGTGCTACCTAAGACAGAATCTAAAATGTTTTTATCTTCCTTTAGAAGGGGGTCAGTGAAGATACAACGATTACAGTTTGGAAGCTAGAAACCTTTAATGTCTTGGTAAAATATTTAGTTAAATTGTTCCCAAATGCTTGAATAAGGATTGGCTAAGTTATGCTACAAAGCAAAAACACCAAAATCTCAGTGTTTCAATGCAATAAGTGTTTATTATTGGAGCAGAGTTCATATGTGGTTCTAAGCAGCTGTTTTCCACATTCTACACCACATAGGTTTGGCGGTAATTCTATCTTAATGCCGGAAAGGAGAAATGGGTATTATTCACTAGGTCTTCTACCTATAAGTGTGACTTAAGTAAAATTCACCTTAATTTTCATTAAAAGCAGAGAAATCACATGGCACTGTTTAATTTCTAGGGGTGGGATATGCAATTTTAAAAATAAACTGAAGGGGAGGAAACCATACATATTGATAAACACAAGTAAATTGAAACATGTCTGTTAGCCCAAGAGGGCAGATTAAATGCGAATAAAGATAGAACACTGAGGCAAATCTTAGGAAAATTCAGAATGTTAGAATTTGCTGTTTTTTTTTTTTTCTTTTAAAAGCAAATTCCTGAGAGGGGGTGGATAAAATTAAGCTGGAATGAAGCCATGTGCAGAAATAGATGGAACAAATTTGGATTTTCTAAAGAAGGTATTCCTGTATCTTACAGTGCAGATTTATTCTCATAATTTGGAACTTGACAGTATTGTTTTAAAAAAAGAGAGGAAAAAAGGAAAAGAAAAGGGAAATTTAAAAAAGCCCCAAACCTGAGATCAGAAATTGATTGTTTAAAAGGCTCTGTCTTCACACTCAAAGTTGCACCGAGCTAGGGGAAGCAGATAATCTAAGATAGAGGACAGTAAGTAACAAACTTGAATTTTCATGCTTGTGACCATGGCAAGAGAAGAACATTGACTTTGATTATATTATATGGAATTTATCAAAAGCTAACTAGACAAGGACCCTTATATCTTGGAGCTGGAATTCTAATGGGAGATACAGACAATAAGCCATAAATAAATCACATAATATTTTGCAAGATGATAAGTACTTTAGAAGAGGACATAAAATGTAATCAAAGATAAGGAACATCATTCATAGCCACAGCCATGGGAAACAAATACATTTTTAAGTACATTAAAAATATTAGTTATGAAAATTTGACATTTGACAAAAAAGTGAAAGCAGACAAGGGATTGGCCTTCTGAACATGAGGGAGAAGGGTATCTCTGGCAAGGTGCAGCAGCTAAGGTGAAAGTAGACCTATCATTTTGAATGAGCATTAAAACAAGGAGGAAAATGTGATGGAAATATTAGTCACTAATGAGATCTGAGAGTAAATATTGAGATATATCATGTAACAGATGTTGGTCTTTGTACAGTCTGATTTTTCTCTAAGTGAAATGGCAGGCCACTGGTAGGTTTTGAGCAAAGGAAGTACATGAACTGATTTTTCTTTCAAAAAATTACTCTGACTCCATTCTTGAGATTAGGCTAAGTGCAGTCAAGGAAAGTACCAGCCAAAAAGTACTCTATTTTCACAGTGACCAAGTAAAGAGATTAGAAATTGGTAGCACTAAATGTAATAAAAAACAAAACAAAACAAACAAAAAGAACTATCAGATCCTGACTGTATTTCGAGGATAAAGTCTCTCCTGACAATTTTCACAAGAAAGAATAAGCAGAATTCAATGCAATCTCACACTCCATATTTTTTTAGTAGAGTAAGTCAAATGTTGGCTTAACATCTACTTAGTAAAAGAAGATCATAAATAAGCAATTTAGGGGCTGAGGTATAGTTAGGGAAGTAGAGATCTGCTGTTACATGGATATGTTAAATTTAAAAATCTGTCATATTTCTAGGTGGATGCGTTACTTAAGCTATGACATATACCAGTCTGAGTTTGAGGGGAGAGGACAACCTGAAGATGTATAATTAGTGCATCAGCAAATACATGATATTTAAGCTCTTAAGACTGGATCACATCATAAAAGAGATATTGTACATGAAAAGGAGGAGAGGGGAAAATAATTAGCCTGAGAATATTACAATATTAGAGTATAAGGGAGAGGAGAAAAAAAAAATGAAAAGAAGATTGGACTGGAGTGAACAATGCAATAGGAGGAAAACCATTAAAGCCTGGTGTCTTGAGTGTAAAGTGAAGAAAGTACTGTCAAAGAAGCATGCCCAGAATTAGCCAAACTGCAAGGTCTAAGGGAACAGTCCCTAAAGACTGTCACCACTTCTAACACTGTTTGTAAATCAGCGGGGGGGGGGAGGGCTCCCCAAACCACACTCAGTTGCAATAATTCACTACAAAGATTCATAGAACTCACTGAAAGCTATTACATGCAGCCATGCTTTATTACAGGGAAGGTATACATTGAAATCAGTCAATGAGAGATGTACATGGGGCAGAGTTTGAGAGGTTACAACATGTGAAATTCCCATTGTCCTCAGGACAACTGGCTTTCCTGACACTGATGTGTAACAATATACAAAATAGAATTTCTAACCAGAGAAGCTCACAGAGCTTCACTGTCCAAGACTTCTTATTGGTGAATCATTGTAGGAATGATTGATTGTTTTACCACATGGTTGAACTCAGTCTTTAGTCTCCCATTCCTGGAGATACAGCTGATATCATGTGCCCCCCTTCCAACTAATCACCTTGTTAGCATAAATTATCAGGTGTAGTTCCAAAGCCCATCAAGAAAAATAAAGACATTCTTATCATTCAGGAAATTCCAAGGGTTTAAGATTATCTCCTATGAACAACTGACAAAGGTCAGACTTCTCTTTGGGCAAAGCCAAATTCTTTGCTACACACAGAATGAGTGATTATATAAAATCCTGCTGAACGTTCACATAACTATTAAATAAAAATAATATTTTTATATGCTGATAATAATGATCCACTGGGGAGTAAATGTTGACAATGTATAAGGGGAAAAGGAGAACTTCTTGAGCAAAGGTTTTAAGTATAGATGATAAGGTGAGATCTAACCACAAAGCAGAAAGATTGGTTATAAATAGTAATAATATATAAATAGTGATAAGGTGGTTCACCAAGTTAAGGTAGTTAAGGTAAAAGGCACAGTAGATAACTGCAGATACTGAAAGATGAATGAAGTGGTAGAGGTTTATAGAAATTATTTTCTGAACCCTACAATCTTTCATGGAAGTATGAAGCAAAGTCATCAGACAAGAATGAAGATGGGAGAGGGGATACTGAAAATGTAAAAGAACAAGAGATAGTCTGGAAAAGACTCTTAGGCATATAGGCGAGCTGATGGATTAAAAAAAGTACAGTATAATAACCTTCCACAGTAAGAGTGCACAGAAGATGGTCCTCATTAATTTAAATGCTCTATTCATTGTGGCTTTTTAAGGTTTTCCTCCAACCAAATTCAGGTACATAAAGCAGGTGAGGACTAGGTAGAGAGTGGGATTTATGAAGACTATGTCTTTGCCAATTACAAGTGTTTCATCATCTGGCTCCCTCTTTCTCCCTCACCCCAGATTTATCTTTTATATTTTAAGCACTTACTTTGCATCCAGGAAGGTTGACCCCTATAGGTCGCATTACCAGGGCATTCTGCAGATGACTGTAAATTTGGGCTGTTGGGGCCAAAGGCAGGCCAACTCAAAATATACCACTTTTCCATAGATATTATTTTGAGCTGGAAATAATTAAGGCTCAAAGGACTTAGGATGAATTTTGACCTTCCCACTTATAGCCTAAAAAGAATTTGGATAGAGGACCTGCTCAAGGAAGACAGTTACCATCACAGCTAACTACAGTATAATATGAACTAGGGATGGTATACAGGAGGGAATTTAGCAAAGCCGGTTTGTTAAAATTCCTCTCCATGTCGTATTGTCTCTGTATGGCATGACAAACTTTTTAAAAAGTTTTTTACTAAATATTTGTTCTCATCTCCCTATGGATTGTCTTCCACCTGTTAAAGTCCCAGAAACCCATCCCTTTCTCCTTAGCTCAGGATGGCATATAAGCCTCCATTGCCTGACTGTTGGGAAGCCTCTTGTATCTTTATGGGGGAGAAAGAAATCACCTATACAATTAAATTTTATTTTCTCTTGTTAATTTGTCTCATGTACATTTAACTCTTAGTCCAGGGGCACCTGGGTGGCTCAGTTGGTTGAGCGACTGCCTTCGGCTCAGGTCATGATCCCGGAGACCCGGGATCGAGTCCCACATCGGGCTCCCTGCTCGGCGGGAAGCCTGCTTCTCCCTCTCTCAGTCCCCCTGCTTGTGTTCCCTCTCTAGCTGGGTTTCTCTCTGTCAAATAAATAAATAAAATCTTTAACTCTTCGTCCAGTTAGAAGAGACTTAAAGGCTATATAAGTTTTTTCCTTCCCAACAATTTTCAACCAATGGAAGACTCTGGTAGGAGATTTGAGATTTGGAGAGAAAAAAAGTTAAAGCTATTTATCCTCATGTCCTGTTTGCTTTGGAAGTTTCTTCTTGGCAGTGATACATTTTGAATTTTAAGGGGATTTTTGAGATAAGAGCTTAATATTTCATTAATTTAAAAATGAGATAATTAAGGCCCAAATTGGTTTGCTTCTTAGTTTTTAGATTTTATTATTTTTTTTATTTAACAAAGTGCTCAAACTAGGTAAATGACAGAACACAACTAGAATGGTGTTTTCTGATTCTTGATTCAAAGGGGTGTGTGTGTGTGTGTGTGTGTGTGTGTGTGTGTGTTTGTGTAAGGCTGCTTTGTTTCGTCACTAAAGGACAGAGATATGTTGCATTAGTTATAATTTTAGAATAATCCACTATTCATAATAAGATATCTTCAATTTTTTTTAAAAAAAGCTGTTCAGGGTTAACACAGTTTATTTTTGGCCCTTTTAAACAATAGATTCACTCTCAATGTTTTCACAGGATAGGTACATATTCTGTTCTTCTGTGCAAATATCTCAACACTTAGTCTCATGGCTGCCGACTTATACCTCAGTCTTAGAGATTAAACAAAATAAAGGCACATATAAAGTCGTAAATTCATAAATAATTTCTGACATTTGAAATAACTAAAAACACTGCTTCAAAAATTCAATCCATACCTTTCTACGTTTTCATCTAAAGTTCCTTTCCCTAGTATTAGGAACTTAAGTGGGGAAAAAAACAAAAACAAAAACGCAAAATTTCTATGATATCTGCTACAACAAAAACATATATTTTTCAAGGTTTTTTTAAAATTTATTTGAGACAGAGTGAGAGAGAGAGACAGCACAAGCTGGGGGAAGAATAGAAGGAGATAAAGACACCCCACCAAGGAGGAATCCCCATGTGGGACTCCTGAGCTGAAGGCAGATACGTAAGTGATTGAGCCACCAGGTGCCCCTTCCCAAATGCCAGACTCTTGATTTCAGCTCAGGTTATGATCTGGGGACAGTGAGATCAAGGCCCATGTCAGACTCCATGTCCAGCATGGAGTCTGTTTGAGATTCTCTCTCTCCCTCTGCCTTTGCCCCTCTCCACACTTACTCTCTCTTTCTCTCTCTCTCAAAATAAATAAATAAAACCTTAAAAAAATAAAATAATAATAATGATAAACCTTTGGGACTGGGCTATCTTTACAGCTTACTTTCATTAAATGTTTCTTTTTCTTTCTCCTCAGATTTCAGGTGACCAATTGAATTGTTAGAGGAAGGGATTTTATGTATAGATTATTTACCTTAGGAAAAAAAAAAAAAAACAACATATTCAAGCAGACCAAAGAAATAAATATTGTCTGATGAAATCTAACTATCAACTGTTCACTCAATGTTCACATGCTGTATTGTGAAAATAAAAATGATTTTATAAGCTATTTTATATATTACTGTATTGCTTCTATTCTTTGCTACTGAACTATGTAAAGGACTGAAATGAATGCACATGAGTGGAAGACAAAATGTAAATGAACCTAATCTGAAACTAGGAGAAACAAAATTATAGAAAGTTAATTGCTTTGTTTATTTAGGGTGACTGGAATAGTATTTCTTGCTCAAAGGCACACCATAACTTGAAACTTTTATATGTCTTTTTAAAAATCTGTATACTAGAATTTTAATACAAAGAGTAGAATGGTTGGGTGTTTTTAAGGGCATTCTGGCTTGCTAACTAAACATCAAGGGTGCACAGTGTGGATATTTCACTGGTGAATTCATCACAATTCATGGTTAGAACTGCAATTTTTTAGGTACTGTGTTGTTTATCTTTGCATTTATTCAGAGTTGAAAAGACCTAAGAAAAATGAAACAACAGCCATCTCTAGAAGAATTTAAGATAAACACACACACACACACACACACGCACGCACACACATTTATCAGCTCTAAATTCATGTGCTAGAACCCTAACCTGCAAATGTCAAAATATGACAGTCTTGGAGATAAAGTCTTTAAAGAGGGGGAACAAATTAGAATGAAGCCATTAGAGTTGGTTCCTAATCCAACTGGACTTATTTGCCTATAAAAAGAAGATACATCATGGCATTTGGGCGATTCAGTTGGTTGAGCCCTGGACTCTTACTTTCAGCCCAGGTCATGATCTCACATGTCCTAGGATTGAGCCCTGCCTTAGAGTCGGTGCTGAGCACAGAGCCTGTTTGGGATGCTCTCTCTCTCTATCCTTCTTCTCTGCCCCCCACATGCTCTCTCCTTTCTAAAATAAATTAATTAATTTAAAAAAAAAAGAAGAGGAGGAGACTTCAGGGTGTGTGTGCACAGAGAAAGGCTGTGTGAGAACACCATTAAAAGACAGTCTTCTGCTTGCCAAGAAAAGAGGCCACAGATGAAAACAAACCTGCTGACACCTTGATCTCGGGCTTCCAGCCTCCAGACCTGTGAGGAAATACACTTTTGTGGCTCAAACCACACAGTCTTTGGTATTTTGTCATGGCAACTTTAGCAAATTAATACACATATTGATTATTACAGAATGAGGTATACAAACATGAAATAGACCAAATCCTGTATCTCCTGACCAGCATTTTTCTTCATAAAGTAAACTAACACAGACAATAAATTAATAAACAGAAAACAGACACTCATTTATACGGTTCAGTAATTAAGATTTTCACCCTAGGAGAGCCCAGTTTGGGAGTCATAAATCCAGTTCCAATAATTTATGCAAGCCAGAATAGTCTTTGGAGAAAAAGAAATATTGAAGATCCTAGAACATGTTTTCTTACTAAATGTACTCAAATTGAATACTGTGTGACACTTTAATTTTGCTTTGGCTTTTTATTTTGTGTGTATGTTTTTGTGGCTATGGGTTTGGATGTACACAAAAACAAACTGTGGTAGATCTCCTAATAGGCAAAATAAAAAGAGGAAACCTCTGTTATTCCCTCATTATTTAATTTGTTCTTGTGTGCCAGGTCTTCACTTGAATCTAGTTTTTCACGTAACAGATGCTCAAGGGTAACAGTAACAACTTAAGACTTTTTAAATTTTCCTGTTCTTTAATTCAAAATTTGTAAGTATTCAAATATTTCTACTATGATTCATTTCCTTTTCCCAAGCATTAAAATCAGAGAAATATTAATAGCAAAAGACCTTCTATTGAGACATATCTTTTTATAATAGGGGACTCCTTTCATAGGCAATTCAGTGTGCATCTCATTGTTCCTAACTGTATCACAGGATAACCCTTGGCTGTAAGATGTGCAGCCTTTAGAAGAAGGTGGTAAGGGGATATTGAGGGCCATAGACAGCCAATGGGCAGACAGAGTCAACCAACTCATGAAGTCAATAGCCTGTGAAAACATGTCTTATGTCTAATCTCCTTAGGACAGACATTCTTGCTCATTCGACCTGCTGATTCATTTGCCTGGGTTCAACTCCTCCATCAAAAGTATCTCTCCAGGGACGCTTGGGTGGCTCAGTTGGTTAAGCGACTGCCTTCAGCTCAGATCATGATCCTGGAGACACGGGATCGAGTCCCACATCGGGCTCCCTGCTCGGCGGGAAGCCTGCTTCCTCTTCTCTCACTCCCCCTGCTTGTGTTCCCTCTCTGGCTGTGTTTCTCTCTGTCAAATAAATAAAATCTTAAAAAAAAAAAAAAAAAAGCAATAACCAAAATATATTTCAAAAAAAAAAAAAAAAAAGTATAGCTCCAGATTCAGCTTGCTTATATCCCAAAGTGGCTTTCTTTTATTTTTATTTCCGATAAGCCCTCCTTCCCCACCTCTTAGGGTTGGTATTTTCTATCTTTACCCATGTAAATATGTTTAGTTAGGTTAAAGTCAAATATCACAGGGTAAGAGGTTACCCTACTTTGTTAACATCAAGTTCTATTATTGCCACTGAGACTGTATGTTTTGCATAACATGACTTGTCATAAGACGGACTAAATGACTTGTCATTAGACGGACTAAATGACTTGTCATTAGACGGACTAAGTGTGAAGACCACTCATACACTGTGAAATATATAAGATTTTATGTACTTGCAATCTAACAAGTTAGCCTACAGTTTTAAGATGTTTGCAGAATATAGACTGAGAAGAGTTTATTCGTGACAGCAATAGTGTTAGCCAGAAGAATATCAGCACTTTTTTTTTTTTTTTTTTGCATTGGTTCTTCAATTTCCAGTTTCTGCAGGGTGATACAAAAGGGCCAGGAAAGACTTGTACATGCCATGATTTATTAAAGGAGAAGAATGCTAAGTTTCGGGGACCAGAATGTTCTGTAAAGTTCAGTAAGCATACCTGCCCTTTGTTCTAAAGGCAATTGTTATGTCTTTCAAGGCTATTTGTGATACAAACATCTGTGAAAAGATATTCCTTATGAAAGAGTAGTTACAGCCAAGCTCCAAAGACTTTCGGATATGTGGGAGATCTGTGGGCAGTGTAGCCTAGCAATATAAGAGATGAGCCCCCCAACCCCAAACTAAACATTTTGACAGGGTTACTGGGAAGTGGAGAGGAAAAATTCCTATGATATCATGGTTCAATTAAGTTAAATACATTATTTCTTAAGATTTATAATATATTGTCTCATTTTTTATCTTCAGGAAAAGAAAAGGAAATAACAACATTTACAGAATGTCCAATTATTTTTTTCCACAATTGCTATTCTTTTTTTTTTAAGGATTTTTATGTATTTATTTGACACAGAGAGAGAGATTACAAGTAGGCAGAGAGAGGAGGAAGCAGGCTCCCTGCTGAGCAGAGAGCCTGATGCGGCCTCGATCCCAAGACCCTGAGATCATGACCTGAGCCGAAGGCAGAGACTTTAACCCACTGAGCCACCCAGGCGCCCCCACAATTGCTATCCTTAATTAAACATACAAATGTATTATCTTGTACATAGTATAATTTGCATCTATTCTTTCATAGTTCAATGAAATGACAGGCTAAATAAAATTCTACTAAGTAGCTAGATGCAATACACATTACATAGTAGGATCTACCATTTATATACTGTATAACTGGAAATAAAATATTGAAATACAAGAACGCACTTTCATTTACAATTATTAATGCAAAATAATACATGCTACTTTACTAGCTATACTTCAATTAAATATACTTGGAAAAAAAAACCCTTCAAATTAACTTAAATTTTTGAATAATGGTTTAGTTGAGGAAGCAAAACTAATTGTGTAAAAAGAGGCTATTCTACATGTGAGATGAATAGCACTGGATCTACCTTATGCCCTATTCATTCCTGAATGTGTGACTATCTATCAAGAACTGTGACCTGGGTGGGGGGCCGTTGGGGGGACTGGGTGGCTCAGTTGGTTAAGCATCTACCTTCAGCTCAGGTCATGATCCTGGAGTCCCGGGATTGAGCCCTGCATCAAGCTCCATGCTCGGCAAGAAACATGCTTCTCCCTCTCTCATTCCCCCTGCCTGTGTTCCTCTCTGGCTGTTCTCTCTGTCAAATAAATGAATAAAATCTTAAAAGAAAAAAAAAAAAAAAGAACTGTGAGGGGTCTGAAAATTTTCCTTGCTTGTAAGAGGACACGTTCAGTTGGAGCAATTGTGTAGATGCTGGTAAAAGACATGAGAACCCTGGCTGTGAGACAAAGGTCTCTGTTAATCATGGCGTCACACAGCCAACAGTATGAGCTTCCTGTTAGCAAGGGTTCTTTTTGCCCCCTCAGGAGGGAGAATTAATGCAGCAGGCCTCAGTTGCTCAAAGTCTGTACATTCCTAAGAAAAAACTGTGTTCAGGATCCTAGTTTCCTGCTGGGAACTGAGCTCTTGGAATGCTCTGTCTAAGCATTTCTGTATGCTTGAGGCCTGGGGAAACGCTGTACTAGTCTGTCCAGATAATCTGTGCTTAGCAATGTGATTTATGGTGAACATCTGCTTTTTATCCAAGGGCCTGAAGTTTGAGTAACTAAGGGTGGTCACCCAGGTACTGTCACCTCCATGACTAACCCTCAATTTAAACTCTTACATCCAAACTCATATGAATCTCCCTGGTTTGCAACAATTTTCCTGTATTGTCACACACTGTTCCTGGAAGAACTAGCATGTTCTCTGTGACCCCACCAGGAGGGGACAGCCTGGTTTCCTCAGACCTTGTGCTTAGAAGTTTGGGCCTGTTTCCCTCCAGATTTTGCCCTCCCCCACCCCCCAGGGGCCTTTCCTCTTTGTTGATTCTACTCTGTATCCATTAGCTATAATAAAGTATAACCATGAATATAACAACTCTGAGTCCTGTGAGTCATAACAATTCATCATTGTAGATTATCAAGCTGAGGATAATCCTGACACACACCTCAAATCCCATGCCTGCAATACAGAGTGACCCAGGTCATGTCATGCACATTGTGAGTTTGTCACAGTTGAGGCACATTGAGTTTAAGAGACCATAATATTTTAAAAAAAACAAAGAAATTCTGTCCAACCATTGCCCTGAAGCAATGTATTGCGTTTATTATCTTGTTCAGGAAACAAATCTGTCCTCTGTCCTTGAGGAAAACACTACTTCTTCTTCCAAGGCTGTTTGATATACAAATGCCTTTTACAAAGAATAATCTGGAATAAAGTTGTTATAACTCATGACAAACAGACCTTAAAGTGATTTGATTGTAATCCCCTTCTTCTGAGCTGAGCTGGGTCTGTGACTTTCTGCTGACCCATTCAATGTGGCAAAAGTAATGGGATATCACTCCTTTGATTTTATTACAACATGCACAGCACACACACACACAAGCACACACACAATGTGTATATGTTATATATTATACATCATGTTATTTATTAAATGACATTTAATATATTCATATATATCTATTATATATTCTGCATTACATATCATTACATATGCTATAGAATTATACATTATATTGCATGTTATATCCTATGTATGATATAGCATGTGACAGATGAAAAAATTTTCTATTGGCCTTGAAGATGCAAACTACCATGTTATGGATAATCTGCAAAGAAGGTCATGTGGTGAGTAGCTATTGATGTCATGAGGAGAACCTCCAAACTACACTGGCAAGAAACTGGGGATCTCATTCATATGGCTACAGATAAATGAAATCTGTTAACAGCCTGAATGAGTGGGGAAGCAGAATCACTCCTAACTGATCCCCCAGCAGAGTGATGCGTGCCCAGCCAACCTTGATAACAGTTTTGTGAAACTCTGAGCAGAAGACTCAGCAAAATTGTATCTAGATTTCAGACCCATAAGAAATTAGTAATAATAAATGTATGCATTTTTTGAACTCAAGTCTTGCTTGTTACCACAGTAAGAGATTAATAATACCATGTTTTTGTCAGAAGAGATAGAGAAACACCAGAAGCTCATGAAGACTTCTATCCCAACTTTTTACTGAGGTACTTCCTAAATACACCCCAAAATACATTATGTTGAAGCAAGTAACTATCCCAATTAAATAGTAAACAATCAAATCCACCAAGACAATTGAAAAGAGGCCCCTATGAGCACAGTTATTTCTCTCTTTTCAACCACACAAATGTTGTAACACCCGTTTTTATTTTGTAGGTGTTATGATAATACATAATATAAAAGTGAAGGAAATATGGACAATACCTGAAACAGTTTTCAGTCAAGTAGCAGGGGTAAATACTGATTCACAATTCAGTTGTCACATTCTTTGCTGGTAAATAACCTCAGCTCTACATACAGCAAATTTGCCACCCATATACAATTCTATAATGTGTCCAAACTTTTTTTCAACACATGTGATGTACTGAGTATACATAAAGAGAAAGATCTTATTTTTCTGAGCATTGAAATTTTCACTACTCTTCCACCCTATCCCAATAATAAAATATGATGGGGATGATATCACCCTTGAGATACTTAGGACATGGTACATAATCAATTGAAAGCTTTCCTAACTACACAACTTTTGTTTTCTCCAAAGCATATGCAAACAGAAAGACAGTACTGAATTATTTAGGAAGGAAGAGCAACTGTAGATGCTCTTTATGGGCAGGGAAAGGGTAAGATAGAAGGTAATGTAGTGATGTCGCTGGTGGCCAGAGACCATCACTTGAGAAAGAACAGAAATTATTTATCTGTCTATGTATCTATTTAAACACCTATGATTAATACTGCGCTAAACTCATGATATATAAAGAAAATAATTTTCCTTGAACTCCTCAAGATTTCAATAGGATTTATTATTCTGAGTCTGATCTTTTAAGGTTATTTTCTAGTCACCTAATTTTAACAAGAATAGATTACTTAATAAGGGTTACTTTCCCAAGTATAGATTGAAAAACAAACAAACAAACAACACAATAGTTGCACAGGATCCCAGCTACACTTGAATTACAGTTTTAATGGACTTTAAATTTATGTGCCTATGTCTTATCAGGTAAACCATAAACTCCTTTGACATTCTTTAGGATAATATGTGCACATTATTCATATTTGTATGTGCTGCACTTAATTCTACACCCTTGCATCGTGGCAAGCATATAACAACAGCTCTGATTTTCTTTTTAATAAATATATAGATGAGGACTTTATAGGCAACTGTCAATAGAAGTATTATGACTAGAGGCTAAATAAAGGCGAATTGTCCTTTTTACCCATTGACTTCCATGGATTTTCTTTTGTTTTTCCAATATTTAATACACAGAGTGATTTAGCTATTATGTTTTATTAAGTATAACTAATTTCACAAAGAATAAGTCCAAATCAAAAGTCTGGTATCTTGCCAAATAATAAAAATTTGTTTTGATTCATTTAAAGCAAGCATGTCATCACATGGCACAAAGTAAAATAGTTAATAAGATACTGAAGTCTGATTGATAGCAATACTAAAACATGTAAGAGTCAATGAAAATATATCTGAGAAATAAAGTTACCCATTAGTGATATGATTAAATTAATTTTTCAATTTTGAAAATCATATGAACGCAAAATATAATTTTTCAGAACCTAATCATAAATTTAGTATTTCACTTTCTTTACATTTGCCCTCAAAATAGAGTTGTACTCTAACTATTTAGTCGAGGGCAGTGTTTGTCCTCAAAGAAACAGCAAGACATTGTACATGGCGGCATAGAGATTCCATTGTTATGCTCTCTCATAGAGATACAAATTCCAGATTCTTCATTATAGCCATGATATAAAACAATGAAAGATTTATTTTAGTTGGGAATTTCTGAATGATGTTTTATTCAAGTTTAAGTGTATTAGACATTACAGTTTGAGGTTTAAAAAATTGAGTGAACAACATCTAAACATTGTATGCATGCATTATATGCTGTATCATAAATTATGACAAATATATGTTGTATGATAAATTAAGCATTAGATTTTATGCTGCACTATAAATTATAAATAACTTTATATACATATGAATTATATATGTACTTCTCTTTGCTAGTGCTGAATAATTATCAGAGATGATTATCACTTTTATATGTCATAAATCCATGTAAGATATCCAAACCAAGATTTCAAGTAATAAAACACATTAATCTTAGTTTTGGAAACAAAGGATTTTAAAACAAAGAATTTATATTACATAAATAATTTCCAATAGAGCAGACACAGAAACTAGAAAAATAAAATTTGTAAGAAAAAAGTACAGAATATTTATCAATTCTTGCTAGTCACAACACTTTGCTGCAAGTCATTAAAACACACTAAAACCATTTTTTAAAAATATTTTTATTTATTTATTTCACAGAGAGAAATGCAGCTAGAGAGGGAACACAAGCAGAGGGACTGAGAGAGGGAGAAGCAGGCTTCCTGCCTAGCACAGAGCCTGATGTGGGGCTCGATCCCAAGTCTCCGGGATCATGACCTGAGGCAAAAGCAGTTGCTTAACCAACTGAGCCACCCAGGCGCCCAACTAAAACCATTTTTAACAAAAAATTCATTTCTATGGAAAGAAAATGGGATTTCAGTCTAACGGAAGCACCAGAACAACTCCAGGAACCCTCAAGATAAAGAACTTTGGACAAGAAAACCCATGGAAAATTGGAATATCAAGATACTAGGCCTATATTCCAGCCATTGCATGAATTTCATGTCTGGTTAAGTGATCTACTAAAAAAATCTGCAGCAGAAAAGGAAACAGGAACTTAGTAAATAAGCAAAGGAATTCTTCCAGGGTGTACCAAATTTTTTTGTGTGTGTGTTTTTTTTTTCTTTGTATGTGTTTACTGTTTTGTCATTTAGATTATAAATACATTCCAGAATTTACTTTTTCCTGTAGAGATACATGGGCATAATAAACAGTTCTGTTTTTCTTTTGAGAAACAAAAATAGCAGTTCAGGTTGTTTAAGACAGTTTAAATAAAATGTTTGAAAAATTCAATAAAAACTAAAATTTATTAATGAGGAAAATTTATGACAAAGATGGTTAAAATCCCTTTTGGTTTACGTGATTATCTTTTAGAACACATTCTATATAAGAGTTATAATTTCAAGGACCATGGAAAAGTGATGTTAACTAAATGAATTCCCTAATTATGCATTTGAAGAAATTTAACCTCATAGAAATGAAATGGTTTGAACCTGGTAATCCAGCTAGATAAAAGGGAAATTAACATGGAAAGTATTTGCTTTTTATGGTGAAAAATATAATATGTATATAAATTATTATATAATTAATATAATTATAATAATTTTACAATATGAATGTTATATTTAATATATATTATATGTAAACAAAACATAAGTGTATATACCATATGCATACATATTCATATCTTTATCTTTTTATTCATATCTTTATGTCTAGCAGTTTCCTTTGTATTTCAATATTTCAATTTTTAATAAAGTCATTTATATGGCAAATATGTTCTTCAGAATGTTTAATTTGAAGAATATTTCAATATATTTACCATTTCCTACCCCTTCCAATTTTGTGTCATTTTTATCTGTTGGTCTGTATCTATCACCCTTGAAATATCACTTGAGTTAGTGAATAATGAACATTGCTCCTAGGTGAAATACAGCATTAGGTTCTTAATAGTCTCTGGCTACATTTATGTCAACCAAACAACCCATAACCTTCTCTTTTGTATGTTTGAAGACATTTGTTTATGTCTTTGTTAAATTCATTAACATTGAATTCATGACCAACAGCACCATACTTTGTATCTGAAAAAAAGCCTATCTAACACACTCTGTAAAGCACATCACAACCATCTTGCACTTTGGAAACCTTACAGTTTTGGTACTACACTTGGGTGCCATTTTAAACAGTGAAATCACAATAAAAGGAACAAAAACAAGCACAGGGGAACCTGGGGGGCTCAGTCAGTTAAGCCTCTGACTCTTGGTTTTAGCTCAGGTCATAATCTCATGGGTCCTGGGATCAAAACCTGCAATGTAAGGGGCTCTATGCTCAGCAGAGTCTGCTTGAAATGCTTGTCCTCTGTCCTTCCCCCAACTCATGTGCATGGTTTCTCTCTCTGTCTCAAAATAAATAAATAAATCTTAAAAAAAGTATAAAAAATGCAATAAATATGGAACTAAATAAGCCATGGGGGTAGGGGTGGGGGACAACTGAAGGCTGAACTGAACGAGGAGGCCAAGCATCACTTTATTTCCCACCAATAGGGAACTTGTATGTTGGGCAACTCAAATTTCCCACAGCTTTGCATAAGTTTGTAAATGACTGTGGAAGATGAGTATTAATTTGGGGTTAAAATAAATTTTGGTGAATGGAGGAATCCACAAATAATGAAAATAACTGTAAATGAGTCACAGATGTACACATATTCTCTGTTACATGTATTTTCTTGTTACACTTGTAAATATAGAATTTATATAGAGTTTATTGTCTTTTTATAATATAAAACTTGACATCATAAACCACATTCATTAGGGAGACTGCTGATGGAAGAGATATACATTTATATTTATATTTTACTTTAATATATTTTACCATTCTGGAAAGTAATAGGAGCTGTATCTGTTTTAAATTTGTTTATGATTGATTATTTGAATAATATATTTTTATCATAATTGGGAGTTAAAATCTTTCTATGTGTTTATTTGGTTTTGGGATTTTAGAGTTTCTATATATTCATATTTTTGAACATGTTATCCTATTTGACTATTTTTCCCAAATAATTTATAACTCTCTATATCATATTGTCAGTATTCCTTTGTCCATAATCTTCATAACTGATCATCTTTATATGTTATGCTTATTGATTTGGGTTTTAAATATTGTGCCATGCAGTGGGTTTTTATTTTTATATAGTGCAAGTCCTGTGCTTTATTTTATTTATTCTGGAGTATTGGTGTCTGTTTATCCAGGATTGATATATATATTTTTAGATTTTTCTAGATTTTTCTTCATTATTTCATGCAGACAAGAAAATAATCCCAACACCCTGAACTCTACCCAAAGGATCAGGAAATGGCAAAGACTTTCAAGTCAGAAAATTTTATAAAATAACTTATTTGCTACAAAAAAATAGCACAGACCAATATCTGGCCCCACTTCTACCCATAATCCCAAAGGCCAAATAGAGAATGTTTATGGACCATAATGTAGCAATCTAATTTTTCCACTCAACTAAATAGTTATAAAATAATCCATGGGCAACCAATTTTTTTTTTCCTGCAGCCAAAGGAGAATCATAGAAGGTTTTTGAGCAGAACTATGACATGATCAGAATTGACCTTTTGGAAGATTTATTTAGAAGTGTTGCACACTATATATGAGTAGTAAGAGCCTGGAGGTAGTCTAGAAGCTAACTGATCTTCAAGGTTTGTCAGTTATGTGTCTTAATTTCAAGGTTTTCTCAATGAATAGTTAATGATTACTTGATATACTACATTTTGTGAGATAAATTTAGACAGCAATGTACATCTAAAAGTGGTTCTAAAATCCATTAGGATAATATGGTAGTTTCCCTTGACGTTGCTTTCAAATTGTGTATCTTGTGCCTAAACTTCCATAGCTTCACAAACTATATAGAATATATAACATTCTCATTTTTTGTTTTTCTCACTATATATTTAAAAACTCCTTTTTTTAAAGTTCTTCATTTTTTTAGGACAAAACAGCTCTCTAAAAGTTTATGTTCATTCTACTTATATTTTTTCTAATTTTATAAATGGCAATAGTTCCTTTCAAACTTCCTTTAATTGGAAAAATTATCATCACATTTTTTTCTTCCACCGGTAGCACAGTTTTATCTTGGAATGAACATGGGCTCTGGTGTCTGTTCTATTTATTCACACCTGCTTCACAAAATATCAAAAATTTAGTGGTATAAATACCATTTCATTATAGTTCAGATTAGGGGGAGCTAGAAATTCAGGCAGAGCTCAGCTGTGTGATTTTTCTGTCTGTCCACATGGCATTGGCTCAGTGATTGTGTCACACACAGCTGAAGACTGGGCTACTCTGTATGCTACTTTGTAAAGATTAGATGAAGGCTGGTATCAGGTTCTTCTTCTTAGGTCTCAGAAATTATCTAAATGGTCTCTAGCAGGGTAACTGGAATTTTAAATAATGGCCTGGATATCCAAGAACAAGTGTCTAAGAGCAGGAAGGGGCAGTGGTCAATTTCTTGATACTGGTAACCAGAAAATGGAAGACTGTCACTTTCACCAGTCAAGAAGTCAAAATGCCTAGGGAACCCTGGGTGGCTCAGTCATTAAGCCTCTGCCTTTGGCTCAGGTCATGATTCCAGGAGTCCTGAGTCCTGTGATCCAATCCCACATTAGGCTCCCTGCTGGGCAGGAAGCCTGCTTCTCCCTCTCTCACTCGCCCTGCTCGTGTTCCCTCTCTAGCTGTGTTTCTCTCTGTCAAATAAATAAAACCTTAAAAAAAAAAAGTCTAAATGCCCAGATTCTGTGGAAAAGAACACATGGGCTTCACTTTACAACAGGAAATATAGCAAAATATTTGTAGTATATTGGAGGTACTAGTGTCACCATTGATTATCAGGACTTTCAACAGCTAACTAGCTTTTGACATTGAGCATACAACTCATACAACTTAATCTTCCAGATTTTAGTATCTTTTTTTTTTTAATTTTATTTATTTATTTATTTATTTGACAGACAGAGAGAGCAAGCACAAGTCATGGGAGCAGCAAACAGAGGGACAAGGAGAAGCAGTCTCTTCACTGAGTGGGGAGCCTGATGCAGGGCTTGATCCCAGGACCCTGAGACCATGACCTGAGCCAAAAGCTGAAGCTTAATGACTGAGCCACACAGGAACCCCCAGATTTTAGTTTCTTAATCATGAAAGTACATAATTTACTCATCATATTGAGTTTTGGCAGAAGTTAAATGAAAATGTTTCTGTAAAAATAGGCTACTACTACTTTTCCCATGATAATGTTTATAACATCTGAGTTTTTTTTTAAGATTTTATTTATTTTAAAGAGAGAGAGAATGAAAGAGAGAGCATGATAAGGGGAAGGTCAGGGGGGAGAAACAGACTCCTTGCTGAGCAGGGAGCCCGATGCAGGACTTGATCCCAGGACTCCAGGATCATGTCCTGAGCGGAAGGCAGTTGCTTAACCAACTAAGCTACCAGAGGCCCACATCTGTGTTTTCTTTCTTTTATCTTCACTCTATCCTTACACAGACATTATCAACCCTCAGTGCTTTTATTTGCCTTTTCTGGACTTTTAAAATTAGAGAAAATATTAATGTTATTAATAAAAATATTTTCATTTTTGTTCTTGTATTAATCAACTATTATATTGTAAGCAGACATTGGCCCAATGATGATTGCAATATGGAAATCTATGAAATATATGACTAAGCATCATTTAGAGTAAAATGAAAATATAATTATCTACACTGAGATTAAGAAGCAGTTACAACACTTAAGGTTTTTCTCCACGTGCAGTAAACCTAGTTATGGGACAAAACAATTGTTTTTAAGTAACAGAAAATTGAGTTATATATCATGGCCTCAGGAATGCAAATACTAATGGCAATTAGACATTATCTAAGCTCAACTTCTTAAAATCTATTTAATGGACAGAGCTCAAATAGGTCTATGGCAGATATAAACCACACAGAAATATCTTAAATCAAAATAAAATATATAGCATATCTCTTCTAAAATAGGCAGTGTGCCTTTAAATGTATTAATACTAGTTGACATGGGGATTGAAAAGTTCATGTAGTACAATGACTTGAGATGAGAGCTGTTATATTCTCTGGTATAGTCTTCCTAACAAGCTTAGAGGAAATTAAATTTACAAGACAAGCTTTCCGTCTGTGAGTTTATCATTCTGCTATACAATTAAGATTGCAGATATCGTCTCTCTTCTTATTAAATCCTGTAAATGTGCCCAGAGGCTATTGCAAAGGGAATATCCACAAAATGAGATCAAGAAATACATAAATAAGAAATGTGAGTTTAGTATTCATTACTCATGATTTCCAGCATGTGCATGGAGAATGAACAGAACATTCATATTCATTCGGTTTTACTAATATTGACCTAGCAGAATGTTTTTGGTACAACATTGTGATGTCAGGGACTATTGGCAAAAAGGAACTTGTAGATCACCTGCTCAAGACAGTTCCTTAGATAGATGAAAAACAAACAGATAAATAAAAACAAGCAAGCAAGCAGTCTCTAGGCCTAGAAAAAGAAAACTATCTTCTGAAAATTCAAAGACCTAGTAAATGACAGAGTTGAAACATGAATCTGAGAATATAACTTCCAAGTTTAGAATTACCTTTACTAATTCATTGCTAACACCTATTCTGAAATATAATTGATTAAGACCCTTACTATATATATTCCATTATAAATTGCCTTTAATCCACTTGGAGGACCTAGCTAATAATCTGACAGTATTTTCATGGGAACTAAGATTTCTACAGTACATACTAAATATATTACTAAATATGGTAATTGTATACAAATATATTTTATCCTGACAATTTGCAATGATAGAATTTCATTACTTCAATAAAAATTTATTTTCTGATCTGAAAAAGAAATTGGAATTCACCATTAAAGATACTTTAATGTAATATTCAACTAAAACAACATTGAAAAGCAAACAATAATCTCAGAATGCCCATAGTCATGAAATGTAATCAGAAACAGGCTTTTCATAATTTTTATGGAAGTAATTTATATGCTATTTTAATACATTATGGTTAAATATATAAACTATAACCCCATAAAAGTAAGGAGACTAACAAAATGATACCAAACTATTATTTAGCCTATTAATTAAGGTTAATCCTTCATCTCATCATATGCCTGATGAGATCATATGTCTACCGTTACGTCTGTGTGTGGGAGTGTGGCAGGTACATATAAGAAAGACAGACAGACTGAGATAAAGAAAGAGACAAAAAGGCAAAGATTGAAATTCCTCAGTGACAAGCACTTGCTAAGTTTTAAACAGACAGCGTTTTACAATGATTTAGAGTTTGACCTGGGCTTGGTAAACTCCGATTTGAATCTTGTCTTCTTCACACTGGAATAGGATACAACCATAGGAGAAAAAAATAATTCACTGGGTCTGCTTCCTTATGGGCACAGTAGGGATAATTGTTATCCATATCTTTTTTGGTTTTTATAAAGATTGAAAACGGGCTTCTCATTTTAACACAGAATAAAAAAAAAAACTTGTTACAAACCAACATAATTCAGCAAATGGGAGGTATTGCAGAACAAGACTCTCAACGTGCTTTATGGACATTTAAGTTCTTGTTTAATTATTATTCTTTCTCAAAAATACAGTTTCTCCCATAAGGAAATGAGCACTCATCCTATCAAAGGGTAAAATTCTATCCCTGTGTTGATAAAGGAACTTTTCAAAACTTAACGTTTGTGGGCCCTGTTCCTATGGTCCCAGGGAAGTTATACTTTATTTAATATTGACTAAGATCAAAATGAGTCAGCAAAACCGCAAAGCCTGGGCTCTATTTCCACCTGGAGCACACATTGTATGTCTATTTCAATAAAAAAAAATGCAACCAAAAAGGAGCATTTCAAACATTAAGATAAGTAAAACAAACCAAAAACTCCTCCTGGTTTCCATAAGATTAAAGTTGCAGTGGCCTTGCTCATACATACTAAAAACACAAGATAAATTGTGTAAGTTTCTAAGATGTTCTTTGTCATGATGATTTGTAACTCCTTATGTAAAAAAACATATATGCACCAAATGTTCCTTCCCCGGAGCATTCTCCTCTTTGTGAAGATTGTGTATCCCACCCAGCTGTCTTAACTTGGACTCAAATAAAGCTCTTTTCCTTTCTCTTTAAAATTTTAAAAAGGGTTTGTTCATCTAGAATGTTACTACTTATAATTTGGATATACAAATAAGTGTAGAATCTTTAGCCATATTCAAAAATAGTATGTATTTATTTATTTTTTAATATTTTATTTATTTGAGAGAGAGCATGAGAGGGGAGAAGGTCAGAGGGAGAAGGGAGAGCTGGGAGCCAGATGTGGGATTTGATCCCAGGACTCCAGGATTATGACCTGAGCTGAATGAAGGCAGTGGCTTAACCAACTGAGCCACCCACGCACCTCTCAAAAATAGTATTTAAACTCACATTCATCTTATATAGGAAAATGGATATCCTGGTTAAGATACCTTGTCTTTTCTAAATACCACTCATTATAATTATAGTTTATATAGAGAGAACATTATGATGTTTATATTATTAAAACAAAAAAGTGCTGATTTCTTGTATTAAATATAGAAGAGAATGTAGTTTGTAAAAAGAAAAAAATAGGAACTTTGAAAATCTTGTGAAATTTTAAAACTATATGAAATTATGAGACATTAGTAGAAGAAATTTTAAAACTATGAGATTATAGAACATTAGTATAGGACAGAGTATATTCAGCTCTATTTTGTCTCCCGAAATTGTGATAAGCACAACTCAGATGCAGGAAACACTTATTCACTCAGCAAATATGAATTGATGCCTATTATGTTCTAGGCTGTTTTCCAAATATAGGTTTCCCCCACTCTGAAAGTAGAGCATTCATATTGTAAGCTGGAAATGCAGTAAAATGGAGAAGCAATTATCATCAGTTTATATGGAAACATTTTTGAGCATCCCCAGACTCAAAAAAAACAAAAGAAAAAAAGAAAAGAAAAGAAGAGAGAAAAATCTTAGGCTTTCCTAATACCTTAGGACACATCTTGCTAAAGGATACACACAATAAATCGAGACAAAGCATAGATGATCACACACACAGTTCAAAGGTAAGGTGGCTTAATGCTAAGACACAGTGTTGTTTTCTGGGAAGGAGCTGGGTGGGCCTCTCTTGCTTCTCAGGGTGTGCGCTGTCCCTAAAACAGATTGTAGTAAAACAAATGCTAAATGTTATTTTTGCTTTTTTTTGTTTAAATATAAAAGTGAAAATTCTCTTAGCGTTTCCCTTCCTGTTAGTGAAAAGAAGTATTACTGTGGGTCTTTGGTAACGTGAAGTGGCCTGATGAGAACTTTTGAAAAGCAGGGGATTCCTAGACCAAAAAACAAGAATAAGATACAGTGTCTGTCCTTAATTTTCTTACAGATTTGCAAAGAAAATCAATATAGAAGCACGTGTGAAACAAGCAGGAATAAGGGGCAAATGTCATCTGAAAGTCCTTCTGAGTTTACTTTACCAGCTTTGCTTAAGTAAGCAGGATGGAGGTCTGATTTTATGATCATAATGACTTTGTGAGGTTAGATTGGTAGTTAGATTGTTTTGGTAGGTAGATTGTTTCTGAGCACAATGATTGGATGGAGAAGATGATTTTATTCAAGGCAAACTGGAGACTAGGAAGACCCTTCACAGGTAATCAGTATTTCGTCTTTGTCTCTGAGCTCTTTTCTGCCACAGGTGGGACCAGGGTGAGTAGAGAGGTGTCCTGACTAGAAAGGTATACATCTTTTATGTTGTGTAAAGAACCCTTCCCAGCCCCCAGAAAGCAAGCCAGAAGCTCAGGAAGACAACACTCCAATGCAAAACCCCAAATGGGGAGGCTGGTTGAACATGGCGGTGGCCACCGGGCGCTTCCTAAATTCTGCTGCATGAAAGAATGGGTGGATGGTCCTGGTGGCAGGAAGTATGGACAGATGGATCCACTGAAGCGTTGGGAAAAGTGTTCCAGAGAAGGGAACAAAGAATACGAGATGGAGAGGCTGGGGGCCAGGAGAGCGCCTCCAGACCAGGTTGTTCACCAGAACCAGAAATAGAAGCCACTCTGCCAGGAGGAGCGCAAAGAGTTCCACAATACCTTCGCTATACAGCTCTCTGCAACTGCACTTCACGCACAGAACAGTTCCTGCTGCTTTTGGCTGGCTTCCGTTAGCAGTCTTAGTTCCAGAAAGAAAGAATATTTAACTTTGCATCAACAGGCAAAGAATAATTAAAATATAATTAAAAGCATGAATTCTGGGGTGGGCGCCCCGGGGCGTGTGGGTTCCCCCGTGCGTGTGGGCATCCCCGAGCGTGTGGGCGCCCCCGTGCGTGTGGGCGCCCCCGTGCGTGTGGGCTCCCCCGTGCGTGTGGGCTCCCCTGGGCGTGTGGGTTCCCCCGTGCGTGTGGGCGCCCCCGTGCGTGTGGGCGCCCCCGTATGTGTGGGCTCCCCCGTGCGTGTGGGCGCCCCCATGCGTGTGGGCTCCCCCGAGCATGTGGGTGCCCTTGTGCGTGTGAAGATGTGGTCCATATATACAATGGAATACTACGCCTGCATCAGAAAGGACGGATATCCAACTTTTGTAGCAACATGGACTAGACTGGAGGAGATTATGCTGAGTGAAATAAGCCAAGAAGAGAAGGTCAAGTATCATATGGTTTCACTTACTTGCGGTGCATGAGGGGTAACCTGGAGGACAGTGGGAGAAGGAAAGTAAATGGGAACTAGGGTAATCCAGGGAGGGAGATGAAACAACAGAGACTTTGGACACAGAAACAAACTGAGCGACTTGGAAGGAGGGGGGTGGGCGGATGAGAGAGCCTGGTGGTGGGTACTGTGGACACCTAGAGCATGGAGCACTGGGTGTTGAGAATGGGGAATGAATCTTGGAACACTGGGAAAAAAAAATTTAGTAACAATAAAAAAAAAAAAGGTAAAAAAAAAAAAAAAAGAACCCTTCCCAGTGACTTTCCCATAAGTACTCCATATGTGGTGATGGTAATAATTATTCTCTATGTTTTTAATTGTTTTATTTTTTTTTTTGCTTTGAGTTAAAATAACTGACCTACCAATGTAATAGGACTGTCAAGAAGATTAAATAAGATAAATAAGATGAATAATTTTTCTATGCTTTATGTAATAAAATATTTCCCTTGTATTCAAATAAAGTGAATATTGGAAAGTTAATTTTCTCCATTTTAAATATGAGGATATTAAGACTAAAAGAAGTTCAACTTCATTTTTGAAGTACTATATTTATATATCTGACATCATAAAAGAGTTGAAACCATATTTTTACTCTGGTGACATTGGTCAACAACATGTTGGAAAGTGTTTAATAAAGTTTGCATGTAATTTTTCCTTATGATAGTTTATTCATCCTTTCATCCAACATTTTTTTAATTAATTAATTACTTCTAGACAGAGAGAAACAGAAAGAACAAGGGTAGGGACAGAAGGAGAGAGAGAATTTCAAGCAGACTCTCTGCTGAGCTCAGAGCCCAACAGGAAGCTCAATCACCTCCCCAGGTCATGATCAGAGTCAAAATGAAGAGACACTTAACTGACTGAGCCACTTGGGCACACCTCATCCAAGATTTATTGAGAATCAAAGCTTTCAGTATCATGGGTCAACAGAAGAGAACAACAACAAAAAAGAATTTCCTGCACCCCAGTTAATTTCGTCATAATGGTGATAGAGAGTGTAGATGACAGACAACTCAAAATATGTAGGAAGTGAAGTAGAGAAGGGAACCCGGGTACCTCAGTAGGTTAAGCCTCCAGCTCCAACTTTGCAGCTCAGGTTATGACTTTGGGGTCAAAATATTGAACCTCTCATTCATCTCCATGCTTGGCACAGAGTTTTCTTGAAATTCTCTTTCTTCCTCTCTCACTGCCCCACCCCCATGCTCCATGCTCCTCTCTCTCTCTCTCAAGATACACACACACACGCACACACACACACACACACACTTTATGTACATATATATATATGTTTAAAATGAAGGTTTAGCTTTGGCTGATTTCATCCATAGGAAGAGATTGTTTTTTTAAGTATATGGGCACAAGTATAATTGGAGGGATATTCTTTTCCAGTTTTTTTAATTTCTTCATCAAAGTGGGAAGTATAGTCACCAGGTGAAAGTTAAGAAAAATAATGAGATATTGAATAGTTGTGGAGAGGAGAGAAATTATGAATAGATTCTTAAGAAATTGGGGGAATGAATGCACTAAGGAACAGGATATGCTTAGCAAGCAATGTTAACAGCCTATTTTAGATAAATAAACATGAATATGCAGTGAGACTGGTTGTGGGAAGAAATTTAGGTACAGAGTTGAACTTAAACAGTGTTAGAGTTTGGCTATATGAATGTAGCAAAATTTGAGAGAGGCCAAGGAGTTGATTTCACATACAATGGAGAGATTGAAGTGCATGACTATGTAATTTAAATATAATTTTAATCAATTTTGTAATAAGCATTTAGTGATTCATTTGATATAGCCCATACTGTGTCCTGTTGGAGACATAAGAATATATATACTTGTCAAGTACTCAGGCAAAATTTGTTCTGTGATTAGAAAAAAAAAATTTAGTGGTTGATCATATGTATATATGTATATTTATGAATTATAAGACTTGAGTATAGGAATATTCAGCTTTATAAAACCTTCTGAAATTATGGTGAGCATAACTCAGATGTAAGTAATATTTATTCATCCATTCAGCAAAACAAAATATAGCCAATTTTTGAGTGAAGACTATAAGAGAAAATTTAATTAAATAAAATTATAATTAAAATGTTGGATAAGTACCACAAATAAGTTAAATACAAGTACATAAAGTTCAGTAGAAAATTGCAAAGGAAACGTTCTAGTATATAGACATTAGATTGTGCTTTATAATACTACAGGATTCTACATAGTTGCATGATGGTTTCATTCACTCATTCATTCCACAGTTATTTTCCATTTTTTTCTAAGCAGTTGTCTTACTTTTCTGTTACTTGCATAACAAATAAACTACCACAAACTTAATCGCTTAAAGCAACACAAGTTTATTATCTTACAATCCCGATTATCAGGAGCCCAACACAGTCTCACCAAGGTGTCAGCAGGCCTGACTTTTTTTTTTTTTTTTCACACTAGAGGCTTCAGGGAAGATCATGCTTTCTTATATTTTTCAGCTTCTAAAAGCCACTTTCCTATCTTGGCCCCTTACTACATCTTTAAAGCCAGCAGCATCATATATTTCTGGTTTTTTTTCAGGAGTCACCTCTCTCTCTCACTGACCACCGCCTGAAATGGTTTTCTACTTTTAAGGACACACATGATTAGAATGGGCACACCTGGGTAATCTCCCATCTCAGTGCCATTAATCTTATTCACGTCAGCAAAGTTCCTTTATCCATGTAAGGTAAGATATTTCCACATGCCTGTGATTAGAATGTGAACATCTGGGGGGGGGGGTGGGCAGGCAGGGTTCTCTGTCTGCTGTAACAATGGACATATTGTTCTGTCTCAATGGAGGGTGTATTTGAGTGGACAAGAATTTTTCCATGTAGTGTATTACCATTAATTTATGCACGGTCTACTCAAGCTCTGTAGTTTGTGTACGTAATCATACTGTGTTAGAAATCAAAACTGTGACAAAAACTAACCATGGTGCTATGTTAATGAACAGATGTAATAACTCATCAATATCTGTTTAGGAAACACTGTGGAACACCAGAACACCAACAACTGTGTAAGGTGACAGTCATAATATTAATTTCAACAGTCATTTTCTTTTTTTTTTTTTTAAAGATTTTATTTATTTGACAGAGAGAAACACAGCCAGAGAGGGAACACAAGCAGGGGGAGTGAGAAAGGGAGAAGCAGGCTTCCCGCTTCCCCGATGTGGGACTCGATCCCGGGTCTCCAGAATCATGACCTGAGCTGAAGGCAGTCGTCCAACCAAGTGAGCCACCCAGGCGCCCCAATTTTCTTATGTCATAATTAGTGAAGGTGTTGTTGGTTTTATTTGTTTGTTTGTTTGTTTTGTTTTGGAAAGACCACTGGGAGTCCCAGGGTAGAGAGAAGTGAATAATTCTTTGGGCAGTCTAAAACATCAGTCTCACTGAGTGTAATGCTGAGGGAGTTATGACTGGAGATTGGTGAAAAGAGAAAATTTACAGTACATCAGGAAGCAAGCTAAGATTCATCAAGGCACCTGGCTCATGCAAACGTGGAATTCCTAGGACAGATCATGTTTCCTTAGGAGATCATTGAATTTTATTCTGAAAAGACACCTTCTTCACAGGGGCTAATATAAAGAAGGACAGTTTCTTATCATATTCTCTAATTCCATTCCCTTGTCAAGAGTCTTCCATGTATCCCAGCCCTTAAACTTGAGTTTGCAATCTCTTTGGAGACAGGTTATATCAAATAAGCAATGGGAATAAATATTTTTTTTTATTATAGGTCATAATGACTAAGTTTGAGAGAAGTTAAGAGATGGGAAAGCTCTAGACCAGGAACAATTAATCTTTGGATGTTCAAGTCTTTGTTTCTTTGAACAATTTTTATTTATAGTCTGTTGGGACAGAGGAAGGGTATGGAGCTTCATCACATAGAAGGGATTCATTCTCATTATACTGAAGGGTTTTCTATCTTGCCTAAGCTTTGAAAGTTTTGTTTGTCTGCTACAGAATACCTCAGCACATTTGTAAAAGAACTCCTTGGCAAGCACACTTGTCTTCATCAACAGAGTCAGTGACAGTCAAACACTTCGTCTCCAAGTTCTGTCATCTGGCACCATATTACACAGAGCTTTTGCTCAGGAACTTTCTCACAAGCTCAGTGTTTCAGTCTGACTCAAGCCAATCTGTTTTTTGTGTTTTTTTTGTTTTTTTTTTTTAAGATTTTATTTATTTGACAGAGAGAAACACAGCCAGAGAGGGAACACAAGCAGGGGGAGTGAGAGAGGGAGAAGCAGGCTTCCCGCCGAGCGGGGCACCCGATGTGGGGCTCGATCCTGGGTCTCCGGGATCATGACCTGAGCTGAAGGCAGTTGCTTAACCAACTGAGCCACCCAGGCACCACCAAGCCAATCTGGTTTTGACAACTCTTAATGATGTTGGTGGCTGCCAAAGTGAATACTGGATGAGAGTCACTTTCCCCAAATCTCATCACCAATGAAATTCTGCTGCATATAAGAACATTTATTAAACAAACATTTACTAGGAAGGATGCTCTCGCTTGTCCAATAAAATGATGAAATTCCATCTATCTATTGTTTCAGCTTCTTCTAACATACCTTTCATGAAAAGGTTACTTATGTCAGATACAATAATATCTTGAAAGCAAGATTTAGTTAACAGAATGAGGCAACCAGAATCCAATGAATCGAGAGCTGAACACAGAAAACATTTTGAAGTAAATCCTATGCATCATCCTTAAGGATCCAGACCCTTAGTTTCCCTATATACAAGAGTGAAAAGTGTCTCTAAAAAAATGTGACCCTATCCACATGCCCTGAACACCAATAACTTTTACCAATGATAGCCTATTTCTAAAAGTTATTATAGCAATTAATAGGTTTCTGTTATCATAAATCAAAACTGATTCTAATATTTACTTAAAAATTAGCAAAGCTTTAGTTGTAAAGATAAGTGAAATATTTATAACACTACCCCTTCAGAGTATGAACTTTCTGATGGAATCGTAGATGACTCCCCTGAAATTGTGTAATTCCCTGATTAGAACAAATAGCAGATATTGCAGTTCAGACTGATATACATATAAATACACACAAATACAAATATATATGGGGTTCAGAACAGACCTCGCCAAAATGCGCTACTTTGGCCTGTAGATAATGTTGAGTGGAAGACAATCAAGAGTGAAAAGACTCAGTAAGAGACTTCACCCAGCTTACCTTAATTACCTCAAAGAATTTAGATAGAGGGCTTGGTCCAGGAAGAGAGCTATCACCAGAGATACCTACAAAGACATCAGGTTAGGTTTGATAAGCTACTGGAGTTCACAGTGACTAGTTTGTTCAAAATTTGCTCTATGCCCCCATATTGTCTCCACAAAGCATTACAAACATTTGGTTGCCAAACATTTGGTCTTTTCATATCCCTGTAATTGTTTTCCTTTTTTTTTTTTTTTTTAAAGGTCCAGACCCTTATGCTCTATTCCTTCTCTACTCCTTAGCTCAGGATGGCATATATTCCTCAATTGCCTGATTGTTTCTGAAACTCTCAACACTTTCTGAGACTCTATACATATGAAATTAAGTTTGTTTCCCCCAAATAAATAAGTAAATAAATAAGTTCTCCCCTGTTAATCTTCCTAATGACAAGTTAACTAATAGAATAACTAAAAGAACATAACAAGGTAGAGAAAAAATTTTTTCCTCTCCCACAATATATTTCTGGCTAGTTTTAAATAACTTTCAAACAATGTAGTATCCAGTTAGTTAATAAAAAGTTGTAAAAAAGTAGAGAATATGAAAATTCACATTACAGATCTGGTAAATACAAAATCATAAATTTCATTTGTACATCTAATTGAATTGAATTGAATTTGAAATATTCATAGAGAATTTCCTCTTTTCCTTTCCTGGGTAACTCACTCTTCTCTCATTTCCTTTCTTTTTCAAGATGTACTTAGTGCTTATTATGTTCTTGATTGTATTTGAGGGATTTGAAGAAAAATAATAGCATTATTTTTTTTTCTCAAAAAATTCAAATTGAGGAAGTTGACAAAGTGTTTTTTAACCATCCAAAATGTATCATTAGCAATTTGGGATTAGTGAAGAACCTAATTTTGCTATAAATTTCAAGATAATCTTCATAAACTCATTGACATTTGAAATAAATCTTGAATAATGAGTCCACATGAAGGTCAGTCTATATAGCAAGTGTTGTACATTCAAAAGCATATAGACTGGAAAAAGTATTGTGCATTTAGGAAACCACAAAATAGTTAACAATGTTGATTATATAATGTAAGAAAATGTCAAGAGATCAGAAAAGTAAGCCAGGGACAGATGGCAGAAGATACTGAAAGCCCAATTAAAGTTAACATTTATACTGAAAGTAATGAAGGACCATTGAAAGGGAGAACTATGATCAAATTTACATGGACAAAAGAGAGAATGCATTAAGAACACAGTTGTGAAGGTTGTGCAATAATATCCTTTAATTGCACTATCAAAAGTTAAATATAAACACACATTGGAGTGGCTTTAGTTATGACAAGCCCATGTATAGCAAATGTAGAGGAAAAGACCAATAATTTTAAGACTAATGCAGTACAGATGAGAAGCGATAACTTGATCCATTATCTAATGGGAAAGATTGTTCAAGAATAGGAAGCACAGAGCAGACGAACTGCACCTGGGGAATTCAGAAGATAAGGAATAGGATAATTGTAAGATTTCTTTTCTTTTTTTTTTTCTTTTTTAAGATTTTATTTATTTATTTGGCAAAGAGATAGAGCACCCAAGTAGACAGAGTAGCAGGCAGAGAGAGAGGGAGAAGCAGGCTGTCTGCTGAGCAGGAAGCACGATGACATGAGGCTCAATCCCAAGACCTCAGGATCATGACCTGAGCTGAAGGCAGGTGGTTTAACTGACTGAGCCACGCATGCACCACAATTCTAAGATTTCTTACTGGAATATCTGGGGAGACATGGTAGCATTCGCTAAAGTAGAAGACACACAACTTTGCAGTACACAGTGATAAAATAGTCTTAGATATTTGAGATACCTGTACCACTTCCAGAAAGATCACTCAGGTTGTAACTAGGTTAGGTTCTCACTCTGGCCGATGTCTATTCTGTTTAAGCTAATCAACACTCCTTGTTTCCCACAGAATTTTGGTTATTTTTTCTTAGTTTATTTCCTGGTGTTCATTATTACTCCATCTGCAAATACTGTATTTGCAACTTAGCTGACAGGCTCAGTTCTTGGTTCTTTCTTCTTCCCTATCTGTGCTCACTCCCTTGGGAATTTCCAGCTGTCTCATAGTTAAAAAAAAAAAAAAAAAGTCTGGAGGCCAATGATTCTCAAATAAATCTTTAGATTTCCCTTCATTTTTGCATCTCAGATTTATATACTGTTTGTCTCTTTGATACCTCGCTTGGATATCCAATAGGCTTCTTGAACTTGCCATACCCAAAATTAAGCTGTCCTTGAAATATTCTCCCTCTCAGAAAATGATAAAATTCTATCACTGTGGGTGGCTCAGACTCACAACTGGAGTCTTCTTCTTCACCTCTCTGTCTCTCACAGCCTATATTAGATCTGTCAGTGCACCAACACTGACATCTCATTCTCCTGACTAGCCTCCCAGCTTCCATACTTGGGAGCTTCAGTTGCAAACATAGAGTCAAGATACAATTTTAATCATATTACATTAATTCTTGAAACTTGATAATGGCTTCTCTTATCATTCGGGGAAAAAGGCACAAATCTGATACTAACTTACAGGGTACTTTATAGTTTATTAAGCTTTACTTTTAATCAAAGATAGGGAAACTGATATTTTTATCTCCCATTCAGATCTACCCTCTGAATTCTACTATTTACTACCTAATGCCACAAGAATCTCTAATAGCATGCCAAATCCAATGTATCAAAGTAACATTTTGATCCTTGGCCCTTTACTTCCATCTTTGCCTTTGCACTTCCCTTGTTTTGGTATATGAAACTTGTGTGCAACCTACGAGTTGTGTCTCATTTCTCTCTTTGTCTTGTTTACATCTTCTCTTCCTAATCTGCCCACAATTCCTGTTCATGCTATGTGAAATTCTTCCTACTTTCACTGACACCCCACAGTTGAAGACACCATCATTTCCTGCATAGCTTAGTCAAATGGTCTTCTAACGAGTTTCTCCTGCTATCTTCTTTTAATCCCATTACTACACAGCAAACAGATCAAACTCTTACAGATTTAAATCAGATAACAGCTTTCCAAGCTTTAAAGTAACCAAAAGACCTCCTAATGTAAAATAAACTCAGGATACTTTGCCATGATCTTTAAATTCCAGTATGGTCATTCTCTGCCTCATTTCATGATTTCCTCTTTTTCATTTCACTCCAACTATACTGACTATGTATTATTAAAAAATAATAATAATTCAGGCTACATCTGCTTGCTTACATCTGCTTTATTATCAGTGATAGAAAAAGTGAGACTGTTTTTAATAAAGCTGGGAGAAACAATGATTTTTACTTAAAGACATGCTTTGTTTAAAATAGGTGCAGTCAGTGGTCTCTAGTCACCATCTTTAAACGCTGATTGGCAAACCTCCTAGAAGAAAGTGCTGTTCTCAGCACGATAACTCTGACAGAAGCTCAGAAGAAATACAGCTGCAAAGTTGTTTGGTTTGTTTGCCTTTTCATATTAGGAAGTAAATGTGCTCTTTCAAATATGAAAATTGAGAAGAGGGAAATATATCTATCCATGATATAACTTAAGTATAACTTCCCTTTCCCTCCACTGATTAAACATGAGGTTATTGAGCACCTGGGTGGCTCAGTGGGTTAAAGCCTCTGCCTTTGGTTCAGGTCATGATCTCAGGGTCATGGGATCGAGGCCCGCATCAGGCTCTCTGCTTGGTGGGGAGCCTGTGTCCTCCTCTCTCTGTCTGCCTGCCTCTCTCCATACTTGTGATCTCTCTCTCTGTCAAATAAATAAATAAGATCTTAAAAAAAAAAAAAAGATTAAAAAAACAAAACATGAGGTTATTCATGCCAAACTGTGATTATGAAATCAACTCCATTATGACTACTATTGGCTTTTATTGTTGATCATGACCACTATTCTGGTTATCTCATGAAAAAGAAGGAGTCTGAAGACAATTGACCATTAATATATGTTTTTAAATGGAAAACTTGCCAAAATACTGATAAATCTATTACATTAAGAACTTGAAGTAAGTCTAAAACACTTTTTGGATGATAAAACTCTCTACATTTGAAACCGAATCTATTAGGCTATGGGAGAACCTCAACTCCCAGGTTGGACACTGCCATTGTTAGGAAGCTGGGAAGTGATATTTAGTTAGATGTGAATGTTCCTTTGGTGTGGATAACATCACCTGAGTATGTAGAAAAACTTTAGATTGTTTTTTCTTAAGAAATGTTACCAAAAAAACTTGAAATTCAATAAATGTCAGAAGCATGTGAAGAAGTTCAAGTTGAATAATATAATGCAATACTTCTCACAAAAAGAAGAAATTTTCTAAATTAATATTATTTTCCTTAAAATATGTCATCATAATTAAGGGATAATTATCATACACTTAAGGGAATCATAAATTTCAATACAGCTAAGGTCTTTCTCCCTCTACCTTTTAATGTATTATTAAATAATGGAACATGCTAACAACACATTTTAATTCTGTGCACCTTATTTCTTCATTGTTTCTATCTTTGAATTCTTTTGCTCTTCGGGTAGTTACGTTTTAAATTTCTTTTTTAGTAAGGCATTGTCTACCACCTTTTTAAAAAACGGTGACAACTTTTGTGTTACTGAAGGTTTCAAATTGTTGGTTAGATTTAGTACCAACTTGCAACATTTTAATTGGAAGCTAAGCTTATTTTACACTTGGGTGGGGATTTTGCCAACTATAGTGTTTCAAGGTCATTTAAAAATTGGTTCTACACTTCTCTTTTTTTCTTAAATACAACTAGATCTTGGAAGAAAACGATATTCAGAAGTGCAGATTCACAAACAATTGGGACTATTAAAGACTTTTTTATTAAAAACATATCCATAAGAGGTTTGATTTGACTTGCACTTTTCTCCCATGCATATAAAACAGGATTTGATTTTCAGAATTAATTTCTATTTTCATTAAAACATTTATTATATGAACTGAAGTAATCCTGCAGACATTTTCATTTCCATTTGATCTTTTTATTGTTTTACTAAAATATTCAAGTTATTTCAGAGTTAAAGAAATGATAGCCATCATTCTTGCTAACAAATGGATATCAGAGTATAGCATAGCATAATAATGTATATATATTTTGATGATTTTCAGATTTATCCAGTATCAAGTTTTATTCATTTGATTCAGTTAATGATCAAAAGATTCCCTGCTGGGCTTAATCAAATACTTTATTTTATTTTATATCTTATTAACAAAGAGAAAAAACAAAGCTACAAACTCATTATTTAGTCTCAGTCATCATATTATGAAAATGAGTGGAGAAAATTTCATTTAAAATGGAGCTGGGAAGCCTGAAGGGGAAGCTTCCATGCATGTTACTACTCATCGGAGCCTACAGAGCAAGCAAGAAGAAAAAAGATCACTCCTGGTACAGCACCAATGTACCGACCACCGCTTGCTCTAAAACCACAGCCTCAAGCTCTTGTTCTTGTGAGCTTTTGTTCAAGACAACTCTTCATAGTTTCTTCAAAACTGATAAAAGCTGACCTTCCCTTTGTTTCTTTGGAATTGCCTACTTTTTGTTGTTGCTGTTGTTGTTTGTTTGTTTTGTTTGTTTGTTTCCCCATGGTTTGCTTGTCCTGAAATGCACTTTCTTTGTTTTTCCTAAATAAACTTATTTCGCCAAACAACAACAACAAAAACAAACAGCTGGCTATTTTACTTTTAGGTTGACAATAAAAATGAAGTAGGATTGCATTTTAAAAGATTAATTTGATTATCTTTACAGACACGATATTTTGACTTTACTGAATTTTCCACTGATCTCAAGTACTCTGTCAAACATTTCTAATTATTTATACTCTCTGGACATTTTTCTGCCACTTTCCATTATAATATCAAATGCCCAAATCCCACCAGCATTAATTGGACGGACAGCATGGCCTGGGGGTACAGCACTTGGGCTCTGGAATCACATCTCTTCATGAGAGCCCTATGGTTGTGGGTACCTGGATGACTCAGTCAGTTAAGCTCCTGCTTTCCACTCATGATCTGGGGTCTGGGATTAAGTCCTGCCCCATTGTGGGCTCTCTGATCTGTGTGGGGAGTCTGCTTCTCCTTCTCCCTCTGCCTGCAGCTTCCTCCTGCTTGTGCTCTCTCTTTCCCTCTGTCAAGTATATAAATAAAAATCTTAGAAAAGTGCTATAGTTCCATTCATTTCACAGGTAGATGACTGTAAGTTAATTAACTATGTAAAACTTATTTTTTTACTTGAAAATAA
>PITA01016615.1:0-46011 GCA_004023965.1 Spilogale gracilis
TTTTTTTTTTTTTTTTAAACTGATTTGAGAGATGCAGGGCTCTCAATCCCAGGACCCTAAGACCATGATCTGAGCTGAAAGCATATGCTTAACCGACAGAGCCACCCAGAGGCCCCACTGCAGTCCCTTTTTAAAACCATTTATGCTACTTACGCTATTTCCCATTTTCAGTCACCATTAGGGTTTGTTAAACGTTCCCAGCAATTTTGCATTCATTCAGTTTTGAGTGCTATAAAATCTCATTTGGGTTTTTAATAACTTCCAGGATGATCTTGGAAAAACAACCCATCCAGGAGCCCGTCCATGGCTCAACAGATGGCAGGAAGCATCTGTAAGACAGTCCTTTTGCCTTAGGGAATAAGTCAGAGGGCCCAAGACTTGTCTTTTAGGTAAGAATCATTTAATTCTAACAGAAACTTTAACTGAAAATATTCCCATACTAATAACCACACTACTGTAGCAAAACACAAAAGGATAGGCAAGCTTTTAAACACACTTTCCAGTAAAAAGTCTTGAAGGGAAGGCACAAAAGAGAGGGCACGTTCCTATTGAGAAAACAAAAATAAAGTTGAAATAAATATGGAGTTTTGACCATTCTAAATTGTGTGCAATATTCTAATGAAAAATAAACTTCAGATAGTAACAAGGTAGAACACAGGCTTGTTTCTCGATTCCCAAGGGTCATTTCCTTCTTTCACTTCAATGGGTTCTCTAGGCAGCCTCTCTTATAACGTGGAGGGCTGTGTTCCCCAAGCTCTGATCGACACCATATGTGGACATACTTTATGACCATCAATGCTCTTTGCCCCCTTTGCCCTCTCTACTCTTCCTCATCTGTTTGTATCATCAATGATCTTTGAAGACCAAAGCACCATTACCTTTCACCTCTCCTTACTGGTCTAATTGGCTCACCTTTTTATGCTGTCTCTTTCAGTCAAGTCTCCATGAGTAGCTACAGTTCTTTTCTAATACACAGACTAGATCATGTCACTACCTGACCCAAGCGTTCACGATGACTTCTCATCAAGAAGCAAAATCTCAACTATTTATGAGGGCATGCACTGCTCTACGGCTTCTGTTCTCAATGAGGCAGTATTGCACTCAAGAGGGAGAAAATTAGTTGAGGGGAGGGGAGGGCAAATATCTCATTTGATGTATAAAAGCATAGCTACAAAAGATGTATTTATAGTATATAAACAGCTGAGTTAAAATTTCATGAGGGGGTCAAAAAATCTCATGGGGGCCATGGGGGCCAATTAGGGAAAAAAAGGGAGGATTAGGAAACCCCTTTGCCTTGGTCACTTAATTCCAGCCACAAAAGATATTCTCCTGTTCCATGCCATAAATGACGAACTCCTCAGATTGAACTGGGTTCATCTTCAGCACCTCCAACACTGGAAGTCCCCTCCTTCTGATCATTCAGGTATCAGTCGGCTCAAGTGTCTCCTCAGAGAAGCCTCCCCTGACCATCCTATCTTAAATGGACGTGCTCATTCCCCTAGCCCACCTACTCCCAGGTTTTAGTATAAGAGTCAGTCAGAACAGTCCCTAGGACTGCTACAGTATAAGCTTACTCATCTCTCTTAAGAAGTCTAATAATTACAGTATGTGGTGAAACAAAGTAATGTCTACTCTCCAGTCACACCCCGGAGGGGCAATACTTCAGACGGTCATGAAGAGTACTGAAGTATGCAGGTGGGATAAACGACCTCTGACCAAGGACATTCCGGTTCTGGAAACAGCGAACTGCCCCTTCAAGTCTTTGGGCAGAGGATGTATACATAATTGTTCAAAGTTACTATCTGAAAATATGATTTTTTAATTAAAAAGATCATTTCATTTTGCTATGAAGTCTTCAAACTTACATAATAATTCCCTAAATAAAAACCACAACTCCTTGGGAATGTATACAAGTGTCTTTTAATTTCTTTATTAATTCTAAGTAGAGCTAATCTAAAATATATTAGAGCTTCCATCCTTTTTGGTTTGTAAATGAAGTACCTCCCTCCCTCAAGTCCTTCCAAATAATCTAAGAGTTGAAATTCAAGTGATACCGTAGTATGAACACCAATGATGGGGATTCTTCTAGAAAAGTTTATGGTTCTTCCTACTCTTGACATTTAAAAAATGGAATCCAAGTTAGGTATTTGAGCAAAACAAAGTCAATGCCCATTCCCATCACTGGAGAATAGAAATTTTTTAAATGAGAATTTTCTGGATTTCAGTCTAATGCTCTCCCCTTCCCTATCACAAAAACAACCAACAACTAAGCCATCATTAAGTTCAGTGTGACACCTCTCATAAAGCAGAGCGCTCATGTTCGCCATGTCATTCACAAAACCCTGCGTGGCCCACGCAACTCTTGGCTTTGGCTTGAAATTAAGCACCACACTGGGTTCTATGCTGAGCAAGGTATCTGCTTGAGATTCTCTCTCTCCTTCTGCCCCTAATCCCCCCCAGCCCCCCTCTTGTTCTCCAAAGTAAATTTTTTGAAGAAATCTAATATATTGATAATTCTCTTAAAGACATTAATAGTTTATTTAATTAAACAGGCAACTACTTAATGTAATCAATATTTAAAGCACAGACTTTAGGTCTGTAATTCCCAGATTGCTTATAAGCCAGTTTTAGACTTTAAAGCTCTTCCAACGTTCAATCACATAATTTCTATTCTACAACTTCTACTTAATACCTGCAATAATCCCATCAGTTTTTATTAATCTCTGATCTTTACTGACTTTCAATGAATTCGGTTGGGGCCTGGAGAGAATGAAGTTAAATTCTCATTGTCTTTAGTCAGGATAGGGAACATTCCAAAAAAAAAAAAAAACATTAAAAAATACACGCACCCAGTGACCCAAGCAATTTGACTGTTAGACATTTCATCCTATACACATTCACACACATGCTTCGTTAACACATGCCGAAACATCATACAGTTCACAGCACATAATGAGGAGAGATGGTGGGGAGTGAGCAGGGAGGGGCGGGAACATCCATCAATCACTCACCAAAACAGATCTGGATCATACCTAACAATGACCCAGCAGCAGGTGTAAAAACGAGAGCTCTCTTTCTCTCTCACCTATGCATTTACTTGGAACAACCTCCAAAGAGAGTATTGTGAGAAATAAGTAAATGGCAGGAGTATGCACAGTGTCCTTGCATGTGTATTGAGAATGAGTGCAAAAGAAACTTCTGGAAGGATACACAAGAAATTAATGACAATGAATATAACTGGACAGAAAAGCTGGGCAACTGATAGACACAACATGGAGAAACTTACTTTCACTACAGAGCGTATTATATTTCCACGTTTGCACATAAGATGCAGGTTATTATTCAAATAATTTAAAATTCTAATGAGTAGTCTATGTATCAATAGTATTTGAAGGCTAGATGATTTTTATTAAGTGTTCATGCTTCCTAAAGTACAACAGTATGCTAACGATTACTTCTAGATCTTAAACTAGTATTTGAATGATGGCTATAATATAGGGCTTACCTAGGTAATTCACATTTAAGTTTGAAGAGCATGACAACCTCTGGTTTCCACATTTCCCTGTGCTGACCACTGACCAAATATGAATGAAATAAATCTTTAGTAAATATCCATTCCTTTAACAAGTCTGTCTCTGTAACTAATGCACAAACTGCAGTACTGATGGTTAAATGTATTCCAGTATGAGATGCAGTTCGCCAAGCCCTTCAAATCTACCTAAGCAGCTCCATCTACATAGATGGTCAGAAGATCTTATAGCCCCCTCATCTACAGAAATTTTGCACTGGTGAATTATATATATATATATTTTTAAAAGATTTTATTTCACAGGTAGAGAGATCACAGGTAGGCAGAGAGGCAGGCAGAGAGGGGGAAGCAGGCTCCCTGCTGAGCAGAGAACCCGACGCGGGCCTGAGATCATGACCTGAGCCGAAGGCAGAGGCTTTAACCCACTGTGCCACCCAGGCACCCTGCACTGGTGAACTATTTGTCTTATACTTTCATTTATCAATTACTGCTGACTTTGACGACAAACTTGTTGAGCCAAGACCTTTTCCTAAGCATCACAATTTTTCATGCTGAGAACACTTAGTAGACGTCACAAGAATCTGAAGCCTTCCATCCCGACCTGCTGCTCTATTCTTCAAAGCTGGTAGCACCAAAGTCACCTGCCACTTGGTTAAGAACCAGTGATCTGTGCTTTCCCACATAATGGCCCCCCGCATCCAATTAACCATGAAGCCCTGACCATTTCACAATTAGGCTCTTATGCTTCTTTCCAACCCAAATCCCACACAAACACTGGTTTCCTTGCCTGCAGTCTGAGTTACTACAAATGTACCCTTCCCACAGAAGCTAACTTTACTAAAATACAAACCTGACCACCATCATTCTCGGGCGAAAAACTTCCAATATTTGGAGTAAAATCTGATGAGTTTTCTACTCCCCTTTCGGATGACTACCAACTTCATGCACATGCATCAGCTCCTGGGTTCTGTTCCTAATGGGTCTTCTCTGATCGCACCGCTCCCGAAGACAAGCTACGACTCATCCTGAAGATGATACTCAGGCACTTCTACCTCCATTCCTTGGACATAGTCATTAATTACGATAAATAATTCTCCTTTATTCTGAACGGTCCTTTAAATCTCCCGTGCTTAAGCAAGAACGTTCCCCTCACCTTTCCCAATCAGTTTATCTTCCACTCATTTGCCCAAACTATAACACTTAATTTTGGACAAATAGGTCTCATACGTAGTAAGAAAAGTCGCCCAAATATCCGGAGCCCTGCCACTGAGCTGCTCCCACGGCAGGCCACCTTTCTCCCCCGGGGAACGGGGTATGTGGGGATCTAGAGCACATGCCGCTCCAAGTCGACCACAACAAAATGCATTTTTATTGACAAGACAAGAAGATTCTACGACTTATGTCATATTCAGGTGTGCTTTCCTGAGCTTTTCCTTTCTTCTTGCCTGCCTCCCAAGTCATGTAAATGTAATCCAAGTCTCAAATTACTCAAAGGTGCTGCCCCTACTGTTTGCCATCCTCTGGTTTTCCCTTAGGCCTTTTCTTCATCGCTGTCCTATATTCCAGCCTCTGCCGCTGGGGTTTAGACCTGCTCTACAGGAGCGCCCTGTATCCCCCGCACAGTGGCTGCCTTGAGTCTTAAATGTAGCAAAGAATGAAAGGAACTGATACTCCATGTCAACAGTACCTACTATAGAATCAGTGATTCATGACCTACGTCTACTTCTATTTTATACTAACCTAGGCTCTTTCCAAGTATAACAATGTTATAATTCTTCAAAATTCATTCATACGCCCTATTCATTTTTTAAAACCACTTATTTTATTGATCAAATACAAGCATATATCCAATCCGGACAGCAACAATGCACATACACTGAGTTAGCATTTTAATGCTCAAGTTATTTTTAATGATTCAAATTCTGGAAACAAAAACCCATCCTAGGACCAGCACGCGCTGCCCCAAGCCGCTGACTAGCAGGGCACAAGCAAGAAGGGCAGCTGCTTGCCAGACTCTCTCTTGTTCATTTACAGATGGCCCAGCCGAAAGCACACGCGATCCAAGAGCACGGAGGCTCGCCCAGGCACTGCTCTGCCGCAGCTGCTCCCACAGCCACAGCTCAGATGCAGGCAGAAAAAAGTGAGCGCCTCCAGGGAGAAGCCCGGGATGAGGAGGGAGCTGAAGGTAGGGAGATGAGCATGGAAAATTAGTGGAATGGTAAAGACACTGAATGCTGGAGGAAAAACCTACGAAAAACTTATATAAATTAGTTCAAACAGCAATTAGTGGTCTTAAATACCAATTCTCTTTCCACACGACTGAGTAAAAACATAGAAAATTTAACTATCGGTTCAAGTAAATATTAAAATACACTTAAGAACACCTGAGTGGCTCAGCCAGTTAAGAATCTGACTCTCGATCTCAGCTCAGGACTTATCTCAGGTCTGGCATTGGGCTTTAAAGAAATAAAATAAACACACACTTATATTTCATATAGTATATGTATATATTAGCTGTATACAAAAAATTGCATTAGAACTTGGGCTAGCCTGAGGTGGCTCATTTGTCCTCCCTGTAAATGTTAGAGGACATGTATCACCGTGACATGTTCATTATTAACTAAAGTTGTACCATAATGTAAATTGGAAAATTTTTAAACCATTCCCAAATCTCCCAACTTTCAACAGCTCTGAAGTAAAGGAGGAAAAAAAATGGCAAAACAGAAGACTGTTTTGTTTAGGTCCTAAGTGGCATTCCCCTTCTTCCTAACTGATATTAATTTGCATTTACTATAAAATACATGAAAGATAAAAAAACAAAATGCAGGAACTGAATAATGTCAACTATTTAATAAGAAAAAAATGTTAAATCTTAGAAATATTTCAAATCATTATTATAAACGCAATTCAGAAAAGCAAATAATGCCTCCTTTATAGGTAATTTTAAAATTCACTATAATCCATCAAATGAACAGTAATGAATATTAACTCAAAGACCATGAGTCTTTAAGAACTCCTTTAGCATACTGGATTGATTACCCACTCTTAAATAGAAACTGTTCATAAAAGACCAAGTGAGATAAAGTCTCTTCAAACATTGTATTATTTGCCTTTTCTCTCCCAGTATTTATATAGAATAGGTTTGCAAGCTCTTTTTGATACAATACCCAAGTTATGTACCAAATCCACTGAGAAGACTAGGTGTTCCCTCCCAACTTGGTGTTCCAAGTTTTACTGAATGATGTCTCCTGGAAATCGTAAACGCGCTATCATTTTAAAATTCAATTACTAAAGAAATATCTTCATCAGACCTTCAGTATCTGCAGAACTGTATCTGACGATCACATACAAAAAGTGCGTATGGATAATCACAGAAACACTGAGCTGAAGTAGAGACCCTTCGGAGTATTTCCCAAGGAGCTGCTCTTTGCAGCCAACCTGTCCTCCTTTTCCTGCTTCTAATTTTCCCTTCAATGTATACCAATGATGAGGAAAGGTGGGAGAAACAAATATGTAAACTTAAAATCAATAACCTTCATTTTACTCAATTAGAAAAACATGTTCTTTTTCTGGCAACAGAAATTGGATCTGGACACTTTAAGAGGATTTTTATTTTAAGAGGGAGAGAAATCTTAAGCAGGCTCCGAGCACAGCTCAAGATCCTGGCACAGCTTGACCTCACAACCCTGAGATTATGACCTGAGCCAAAACCAAGAGCTGATCAAGCGCTGGACACTGACTGACGGAGCCACTCAGGGGCCCCGGACACCTCAGAAAGGCTTCTCTGTTTCCTTCCAGCTCCTCTGGTCCCCTCGTGCTTAGGGCAACACCAACACCACACCACCACTGTTTTTCAGATACCCGATACAGAAAACATACACGCAGAGTTTAATTTAAAAAACTTAAGAAGCCTTATTGTTCCAACTGTTAAAAATCTGCCTTCTTGATGCCTCCCACCTCGTCGACTCTCCAGCTTCGGAGTAAGGTGTGACTTCGTCCATTCATTTCAAGCTACTCCCTTTCACATGTCCTCTCTCCGTCACTTGCTCTGAGTACTTTCTTCTTAGATATATTTCTATGTACACATATAAGGGTACACAGTCTCCTAAATTCTATTAAAAACTGGACTATTTACTCAAATTCTCTACTGACTTCTTTCTCTGACACTCAACACAATGATGAAATCGTCTAAGAATTTATCACTTCTTCCCATGATTTCGCTAGCCACCCACTGGACTTCAAGCTTAAAGAAACTGAAGACCAATTCTATATTCTTTACTGTTATAGGCACAAGCTAAGACAAAAATGCTCAATAACCATTTAGGGAATGAATAAGCAATCTGGGATTCTCATCCACACACTTTAATTGGTACCTGGTAACTAAAACTAATTTAAATCTATGCCATTATTCCCTGATTTTCCAAGACTGGTTCAAGAAATACCGAGTGTCAAATACTGTGCTATGATACGGGGAACACTGATAAGAGATGAAGAAAACGTAGATACAACAAACAAACAAGTAAATATGATATACTGACAAGTGACGGGAATGAAAATTCAAACCTACAAAAATATCTGGGGAGATAGAGGGACAATCTTAGTGTTTAGTGCATAAGGCGTCGAAAGTAGATGAGGCTGGAAAGGCAGACTGGAAACAGAGCGTCTAGAGCCCTTAACCTAGAGGCACCTGGGTGGCTCAGTTGGGAGAGTGTGCAACTCCTGATCTTGCGGTTGTGGGTTTGAACCTCATGTTGGGTGTAGGGTTTAAAAAGCCCTGTGGCCTACAATACAGTTGGGCTGTTCTGTTTATAATATTTTTGAGTGACAGAGACAGAGAAAGAAGCAGGGAGCACAAGCAGGGCTCTCAATCTCACAACCCTGAAATCACAATCTGAGCCAAAACCAGGAGTCTGATATGCAACCGACTGAGCCACCTGGGTGCCCCTATAGTTGGGTTTTAATTAAAATGAAGCTACTGCATCTGAAAAAGGAGACCTACAATGACCTAATTCACATTTTAAAAGGATGCACTAGATACCATGTTGAAAATAAATTACAAAAGTAAAAGTAAAAGCGACACAAGTTAGGATGGCATTACCACCTTCAGTAATAAATGACAGTGCCTTGAGAACATATTTACCAGTAGAGTTTTAAAATCCCAACAATCCAACCATAGGTACTCAAAACTGAAATGTTAAAAAAATCCAGCGTCTTCCTCTCCCTCAAGCAGCTACCCCAGCCCCGATGCAGAACACACTTACCTTCTGTGCGTCACTGAATGGTTACCACCTCCGATCATTCAAACTAGAAAACTCCTAGATCACTTTTCATCTCCCCCTCTCCCAACACACGAGTTTGTTAGATTCACTCTTCTTCCAAATTACTTACTGTCTGGAATTACAACAATCATCACGGCCACTAGAGACCCTTTCAAATACCATGTGGGGGCTGAAGAGTATGGGAGTGAGCCAATGATGTATACGGTCTCTGCTTTCTGATCCATTTAACTCTTGTCCTGACACCAAGTTACCTGAAGGGCACAGATCGGAACTCCTCAACTTAGGGACACCTGGCTGGCTCAGTCGGTCGAGTGGCTGGCTGCCTCTGGCTCAGGTCATGATCCCAGAGACCTGGGATCGGCTCAGCGGGGAGTCTGCTTCTCCCTCTGCCTGCGACTCCACCTGTGTGTGTGTGCTATCAAATAAATAAAATTTTTAAAAACAAAACCCTCAACTTAGATCAATTTTATTTAAACATTACTTCTCTACTCTTACCTCCTCCCCTAGACAGCTCCTTATTAACTGCTCAGGATCTGTTCACTTAGTCCTTCTGACCACACCATTCCATCATCCCACAACCCTGCCTCCCTATCCTCTCTCCACCTCCAAATACCCTACAGCTTGCAAGTATGTACTCACCTGCATGACCTTACTGATAAGGTCATAAAAGTCATCATCTTAGTGCATCCTTCCCAGTGTCCCAGGGTAAGTGAATACTCGCTTCTAGGCTTCCCATTCTTCCCAGTGTCCCAGGGTTACTTGCTTCTAGGCTTCTAGAACTCTCCCCATTCCCTTCGTTACTGCCAACTGGTCTTACTTTGCTTCCGTAAAACCAACAAACTCTAAATCCCAAGAGGACAAGGACCGGATTTTATTCAATGTATATACTCTCAGGTCAACAACCGTATGTTGCCCTCAGCTGGTGTCCTTCATTCACTAAGCAAACATTTAATGAGGATGTAATATAAAATGAAGATAAATCACTAAATGATAAATTCCCTACTCTCCTAGAGCTGACATCCTGGATAGACTCAAGTAAACAAACAAATGAAAACAAAAACTTCACACAAAGACTTTACGAAAAAACCTGTATGACAATAAAAATTTTTGAACTTAAAATTGTATGGAGTATCAAGTAGATAATAAACACAAGCAAGAAACAAAGGCAAAAGGAGTAAGTGTAAAGTGAATGTATACAATCTATTTCCTAAAAACTGGTGTTCGAAGTCCTTGCCTGTACCCCTGCTCAGACAGCAAGCAATCATTCCCCCAGGAGAGCGATCCAACACCTAACGGCGAGCACAGACTCTAAAGTTCAGCCTCAGATTGATCTTTTTTTAAGAAGATAAAAATAACTAACTGCATAATTGTCCATATAATGAGATTCTGGGATTATATCCATGTAAGGAAAAAAGAGGAATTTGACAAAGTTACTATTCTAGCCCAGCACTATCCAGAAGAAAAATAATGCAATGTAAGAAATTTAAAATTAAAGAGAAAAAAAAAGCAACAAATTAGCTAAATAGTACATTTTATTTAACCTAACATATACAAAATACATCATTTCAACATATGTCCATATTAAAAATTGAGATAGTTTACATTCATTTCTTCATACCACATCTTTCCAATTCTGTACTTTACACATCTAATTCAACTGGTAAATTCTAATATTTATGTGTATGTAGATTTCATTATTTAAGATGCCAAAGATTTACATATCCAAGTTGTTCCAAATATGCTAACCACTGTACTGATAAATTAAATTTAATCATAAAATTTAAAAGCTTAAGCTTCCCTGGTCCCATTCCAAAGACCCAACTGCCCCCCTGAGCCACCCCGCGGACAGCACCGCTCCAAGAGCGGACTGACCACACACTCACTTCACCCACAACGCCGTCTTTTTCATCAGCACAGACTAGGCAATGCTGTCCCTTTTTCTCCTGAGACAGGCATTATCTAGTCCTCTTATCTAAAACAGAAGCTGTCACTTTCTCTACCTTTATGACCCCATAAATGATCTCAACTTTATTTATCCCTCTAAGTCCAGGACCCTGGTGCGCCCGAGCTGAGGGCTGTTCTACCGTGTACAGCTATCTCTGCAGTCCCCAAGCTGCAAGAAACCACCGATACAGCAACCGCAGAAAGCCAGTACTGAATGCTTTAAATGCAAATCATTTAACATGTACATCACACTTATATGATCTAAAAAAAGAATGACTAGACACCGCCTGTGACAGTAGTCTTCCACATGGTTCACGTAGCTGCAAAGTAATTCAAATTTTGAGATACAGAATTTCAATCAACCTAGGGAGTATCTCATCCATATTCATTCGTAATATGAACCTAACTATATCTTAGTTTACCTCAGCTCTGACACTGTAGCACAAATATTAGGACATAAACTAATTCCTCCTTAAAATATAAGCATATTATATAGCAAGGCAGAAACTAGCAATCTGAATACTTGTTTTCTATACCGTAAGTTGCTAACCCCCAAAATTTGGAGCATGACATTTTCCAAAACCTTCTGATTTCCTCTAATATTTTAAAAGATTTAATGGCTTCAAGTCAAAGGCAATGTACCATTAATATAAACAAACAAAAAGAGGATTTCTGAATTTTCCTAATTAATTGTGTAATTCTAATAGTAGCAACAGAGCAAGTATAACTCTAAAGGCTGCCCAGTAGGGTAACTGGGGCTGTTCAACATGGGGTCAGGTGTGCAGGTACTTTTGTTTTCCAGTATCAGTGACCCATGGTCTGGAAGCAGACAGTACTCTTCAGACGTTCGGTCAGAAGGTCACTAGGAGCTTAGTGCTACATCACAATGCCCATTCACCTCACTTAATCTCGTCACAAAGGCATTTTATCATCTCACAACATCCCGGCGCTCAGTACAATATTCTCAGACAGAGGCCACATTCACATTAACTTTTATTTACAGTATAATTGTATTTTTGATAAGTCATTATTGTTAATCTCCTACTAATTGTGCCTAATTTACAAATTAAACTTTATTGCAGACAAGCTTGTAATTAGGAAAAAAGGTATATATAGTGTTTGGTACTGTCGGTGCTTTTCCACTGGGGGTCTTGGCATGTTTCCGCCTCAGATAAGGGAACATTCCAGGGAAACCATAATATGAATCAGAAAACTCCAGTATAGGGGCCACCCGGGTGGCTTAGTCGTTAAGCAGCTGCCTTCAGCTCAGGTCCCGGGATCAAGCCCCGCATCTGGCTCCCTGCTTCTCCCTCTCCCTCTGTCTCTCTGCCTACTTGTGCTGTCAAATAAATAAAATATTAAAAAAAAAAAAAAAACCTTCAGTCTAGATCAACAGCTTCCTTTTTCAAATTTTGCCCTTTTTTCTGCATTTGTGTGCCTAAAAATAAAGCACTGACTTTTGTAGAAATTCACTGTAGTGTTCAAGTGCTGTCACAGGAGTAAATCATTTCCTGACTGAAGGAAACTAGCAATAATAGGAAAAAAAAAATGTGTAAGAAATCTATTCATTAAAAAAAAAAAATAGATGAAACAAAGTTTTACTCTCAATAGACTGCATGAGAATTTCACAGTTGAAAAATAGGTTAATAAGCCATGTTGGGGGAGAAACTCCCATGGAGCAAGGAATCGGACTTCTTAATAAAAGAAAAAAAAATAATAATAATAAAAGAAAATGCGCCTGGGTGGCTCAGTTGGTTGGGCGACTGCCTTCGGCTCAGGTCATGATCCCGGAGACCCGGGATCAAGTCCCACATCGGGCTCCCTGCTCGGGGGGAAGCCTGCTTCTCCCTCTCTCACTCCCCCTGCTTGTGTTCCCTCTTTCGCTGTGTTTCTGTCAAATAAATAAAATCTTAAAAAAAAAAAAAAAGAGGGAGGGGTAGGTTGGCACTGGGTTAAAAGATGAAAGAGTAGACGAGTTGACTTCCTGGGCGACAAGCTATGTAAGCGCTCGGAGTCGGACCCGTTTTACTCCACAGAAACCACAAATGCTTGGTCCATGTAGATTTCCTGGTAAAACTGCGAGGACATTACCGGATGGCCATCTTGGGGAAGCAAGAGAGGCGCCCAGAGGACATCTAACTCACTGCCAAGTCTCTCTCCTCGTTTCCTATACAGATATTTTAGCAGACGCACACAAGGTTCTACAACTACCTGCTGAGATACTTAAAAGGCTATAAACTAATTGATCGTTTCTTTGCATTAACACAGTCAAAAATTTTTAAAGGAATTATAATCAGTATCGCTACTATGTGCTCTCATTATGGACTAATTTGTTTTAATGTACTGAATAGACTTTGAATTATACATATATGTAGCATGAATATTTTGTAAGGTCTCATAAGCCAGGTTGTAACTTTTACCATAAAATGACTTAACATTTTCCATTTATTGAACTCCTTCATGGCATTACTTTTCTAAAATGACTAATGAAAATTAAAGCTGCAAAGAGAAAATTATTTTAATAAACATACTCACTGTCTTAGAAAATGCATTTATCACAAATCTGTTATCTTCAATCTAGGAATGTAAAAGGCCAGTTCACAAGAGAGAGAGACTGAGCCACCATTTTAATCCATCAAAATAGTGTCGCTCTATTCATATTTACCAAGATGGTAAGCAAAGCCCAGGACAGTTTTCTAAAACCCTCACCTGTCAGGCAAAAACATTTCAAGATTTTTTTTTTTTTTAAATAAACCATGACACCCAACATGGGGCTCAAATTCACGACCCCAACAAGGTCAAGCAAGAATCCTTACAGTTGGCTAGGTGCCCCAAAAATCTTCAAATATACTGGTACAAAAACATTATTACAGTGTTTCATTTCTTATCCTGGTATAGGTAGTTGAAAATGAGTTAAGTGAAAAGCCTTACAAAATTTTCCTCTTCACTTGAATTAACCAAGATTGTGACACAAAAAATCCTAGTTCAAACATCTTATGTGTAAGGTTTGGCACTCAGCCTACTTAAAAATAATGGGCTTCTTTGCAGTACTTGTCAATCGGCAGTAACTGGAAAGTCTGGGGGTGTTCTGAATGGTTACAGTGACAGCCTAAGACCCTAATAATACATAACGTACCAGGACCATCACCTCTGCTACCACCAACAAAAATTAACTAACAAAAAAAGTGACTGTGCTTCTTTTGAGTAATACTTTAGAACAGAGATTCTCAGATTCCCCAAACCCAACACTATCACCATCATCAGGGAACTTGTTCGAAATGCACAATACATAGCCCTACCGGAGACCTGCTGAATCACAAACTGGGGGTACAGCCCAGAAATTTGTTTTCATGAGCCCTGCAGGTGACTCTAATGCACACTGAAGCGTGAGAGCTACCGATCTGGAAGGATATTCACATGGCCGCTGGTCTTTAATTTAGAGCAGGGATTTTGTTTTCCCGCTCTTCTATCTCGGCCTCAGGAAAGGGCCCAGCAAACGAAAAGGGCTCAGTAAGTGTAAATACAGTGCGATTCTGATGACGTGGCTCCCCCATAAAGGGGGATCTATATGACTGCAAAAGTATCATTTTGTGAAGTTACTTTAATTTTTATGTTCAACTTTGCTGACCTGATTCCTAATGCTTAAGATATTCTAACCAGTCCATGAACATATAAATATTCTAACCAATTCTAAGAATCAGACGAAGTAACCACTGAGCAAGTTACTACTGCCTCCAACACTTTTTAAAAGGTGAGAAATTAAAAGAGAATCACTATGAGTGAGATTTACTTTTTCTCATTACATAAGACACCAAGGAACATTTGTAAATCTAAGCAATGTGTCACATTTGATACTGACTTAACATTATCTAATTATCTGGAAATACCCTGAAGAAAAATTAACTACAATTATTCTGGCAAAATGTACAATATAAATAATTCACAGAAAATAAATTATCCAAATAGCATATAGATATAGATATAAATAAAGATATAAGTAACTCATAGGTCAAAAGCTTGGCAAAGTTAATAGTGACAGGATTGTTTTACATCGTTCTTCTAAACCCCAAACATACCTGAACTCATTCACATTCACAAGTCTGGTAGGTTGATATTTTGCATAAAGATGAAACAAGGAAGAATATGTCTTAAGCGATCCAGTCACAGATATAATATAAAACATAGTGGATTACTGTGCCTACTCCTTTAAGTTTTGATACTACCTCATATCCGTCTATTTCCCACATTAAATATCTGAAATGATCATTTCAGAGCTAGAAACAAATTTTAGATAAAACTATCAATTCCGAAGTCTTCAGCGCTGCAAACAACACACTTACATGGAGTATTTAAGAAACTCTAGGTCCATTACATTACTACTCAAGTAAAGTCCACACATTACTATTGATGCAATGCAGAAACCTTATTTTTAATAAGAACCATTTCTTATTAATTGACAATACTCTTATTTTTTAAAGATTTTATTTATTTGAGATAGAGCGAGAGAGCGAGCATGAGCTGGGGGAGGGGATAGAGGGAAAGAGAGAGCAGACTCCCCGCTGAGCAGAGCCCCGGGATCATGGCCTGAGACAAAGGCAGATGCTTAACCAACTCAGCCACCCAGGTGTCCCAACTAATACTTTAAAAAAAAAAGTAAGTTCAAAACTTAAAAATCATGTATTGCTTCTAAGTACACTTCTTAATTCTACCGACTCATACTAATCAGTCTTTAACTTTGTAATGGAAGTGACTTACATGAAATTTGGGTGATTATATTGTATAAAACAGAACTGAAATTTTGTATGTACACATACGAGCAGAATACCACCTTCTAAAATCCATTTCTTTAACTCAGAGGACAAACAGTAATTCTACCTAAGGTATTTGTATCAACACAGTCAACAGAATCTAATACTTATAGCAGAGGGGAGAAGTGGTAAGAGTAACAGTAATTCAAACCATAAAACAATATATTTGAAAAACAATTTTTAAAAAACGTTAACTACAAACTCTGGCTAGATTACTTTTCAGAAATGCAATATACTCCATCTAGAAAATACATGCTTCTCTTATTGAGAAGGAAAACTATACATCATAAAACAAAGTACTTTCCACTGATCCCATAAAAAAATAATCAAATAGTTTCAGCCAAAAGGAACCCCTGAAGGTATTTAAAATCTAAACATGGTTTTATAGAAAGAGGCAAGAAGTCAAGTAATATTCCCAAGTAACAGTGTTGTGACTGTGCCTTTAAACAGTCTTATAAGAGTTGAGCTTCAACTATTACTACTGTTTTTCAGTAATCAAAAAAACCAAAATTTCAAGATGGTTCTTCTACACTTAGAAGACAGTGCTTTTGACAAATAAAAAAGCTAATACAATATATAATACATAGACTTTAATAGATACTATTAAAAAATTTAAGATCAGATACTAAAAAAATGATGAAAGTCTTCACTATTTCCCCAGAGAGATGTTCTATGAATTACTGGTCCACACTCAACTGGGAAGCTTTGTGTGTTTCACTTCATACAACTGTGAAAAACAATTACGTAAAGTGAGCACACTACGATTGTCTCCTATTTTTGGAAATTTAGTTCTAAAGGGTGCAGGAAAGGAAATAGTGCTCTTGAAATTATGACGTCACTCTCGATTTATTTCATCCTCATTTGTTTAGGATGAAACAAACCCGCACAGGTCTATTCAACTCCAGTAATAGGCTTGCTGCTTGCTTTGAAGTAGTTTCCACCTGTTATCTCCACCTTGCCCCAAGTAAGTCCATGTCTACAAGCATCTATCGATGGACCGAGCACAGGAGCATATCTACAACTGTTTGATTTCGGAGTCAGGTATGTGGGTGCTCACCAACTTATTTTTGAAAATAGTCTGACTTTTCAAATCAGCACTTTCTTATATTTCAGGAACATATTTTAACCTATTATTAGATATTATAACACAACAACACAGAAAAAACATTTAAATACCACAGTATTCCCCAGAAAATTTCCTCTATTTTTGCAAAATAATGTATCCCTTTTATTTCTAATACGTCCATTTGACACTAAATTTCAAAACTTTTAAAAAAGGCTTAAATATAAACATCACATTCACAACACATTTTTTTCAATCACACACTTAATTTGATCACACATATGTATCTTTCTCTAATTCAGACTCTAGGTTGTAATTATCAACCAAACCCCCAAATACTAATTAATGACCATTAATCATTCACACTAACACTTAGTAATTATGATAGACTTTACATATAAACATGAAGTTACTGAAATATTCAACAAGTATGTTTCTGAATAAAATATAAAGATGTAATTTCAATTACTTTTTGAGAAATAAGATCCAACATTCCATTAATGTCCTTGTGGATAATCTCTATTTCTTATATTAAATAGCAATTCTGGTGAGAACAGGTTATTTCCACCCTAATATTACGGATACTGTTGAGCTAAAAACAAATACTTCTTCCACTGAATGCTCAGTACTCATTTTTAAAAAGAAAAATCCAAAAATTCAAGGAATAACAAACTGGGCTTTATGAAATATGGATGAACCAAAAGTTCTTTAAAAACTAGATCTGTCAACAAAACAAAACAAAAACAAAAATACTAGATCTGTCAAAAAGAAAACCAATTTATTTATCTTCAAAACAAACAAAAACGGGGAAATTTTGACAAAATAATTAGGAAAATGGGTGTTCCTTTATTTTATGTACATGAATTACATAATAATAGCGGACGAAATCTAAATCCTACAGACTTTCAACTCAGTTAAATCATGACACAAAAAGAAACATAATACTGTGATATTCTAAGGCTGTTTGTATTATCTTTTTATGGAAAACTGACAGCATATGACAAGTTCACACTTACTTAGAAAAGCTAATACTATTATTTATTTTTCTATCTACTGCTATTAAGCAAAGGACATTTAAATATCTTCCCCAGTATGTATACTAATTCACAAGAAAAAATATTGACTAAACCAGCCACAAAGTTGTTTATACAAAATCACTAAAAGCTGCATAACTGGGAGTTCCCGGTGCTCCACTTGACTGTCACTCAGAGAAGCTCACTGTTCCGGTAAACTCGGTAAGTACTGGAACAAAGATTTTCTTGATGCAGGGAAAAAGCTGTGCAGAATTCTATTCTTGGAGCCAAGAGTTGAGCCGACACTAGCATGTTCAGGAGATTAGGACATCTCTTTGTGCACTGGCTTTCAAATGTTCTTGAAACAGTATTACAGAATTTCACAGCCTTGACCAAAGACAGCTTGGTATTAACATCAAAGGATCAAGTTTTCCCCAGTCTTAATTCAGCTTTGAAGCAAAATACAGTCCTAGCAATTACCTAAAATTATATGAATAAAAATATAGATGATCGGAAAGGTATATTTCGGTGCAACAGATATCATTTAAAAATTATAGTTAATGTTAAAACTCCCTACACTGCAATTAATTAAAATAAATTCCACTCCCTGCAAACTCATCATACACTGTGGAAAATATGATGAGAACAATCTTTTTTGGACTATTATTTACAATTTCCAAATGTTTTCAAGTATTTGCCAAAAAAACAAAAGCCTATGAATACTGCAAATTATAGAAAATAATTCCATTCATACAGCTGTGTCTAAAAAAATATATGAAATAGTACACAAGAAAATGTTACAAAAGAATGCACCTCAATTTTGCTTTACAACTGCTTTTATGCAAGATCTTAAATTAACCAAATTTCTTGAGAAAATATGCCTTCCAGCATACATACCATGCAAAAATGAGTCAATTTTTACATACTGTTCATTTCAAAACAGAATTTTTCATAAAAATGCTACAAGAATGAAAGAGTAACACAATGAAATATTATGTGAGAAATAACTACGTCATGACCAATGGCTGGTGCATTAGATTTGTGGTTTAAGGTAAATATTTAATCCCTTAAACATGATTTTAAATTAAACATGGCCAACATACAAAATTTTACACATAGCAAGGACTTCGTTTTAGAATAACAATTATGTGATAAAAATCAATTTCTTCCTACTACTGAAAATCAAACTTCAGAATATGTATTTGACAAAAGAGGGATCTAATCTGATTCCAATGACCTTAGCCATTCTCAAGTCTTTTTTTTTTTTTTTTTTTTTTTAAATCACCACTTGAACTGTATTCCTTGGAACAAACAACCAGCCTGTCAGACAAGTTTACCGGAGAGACTTACCAAACTATAGGACGATTATCTAAACGCCTCCAAGTTAACCCATCTTCAGTACTTCTATAAACAACATTTTCAAGAAACACCTAATTCTAAATCACACCAAATCCTCTTCTAACATCCAACCTAACAGTATTGTTTGATGTTAAAAGACTGACACCAAATAGCAGATGAGATTAAGAACAGACATTATTTTATAAGCAAAAGAGATTTGCCTCCAAACAGTTTATTTTTTCCAAGATTCAAAAGGTTTATTTGAAAAAATCAGCACAGGACAAAGATATCCTTAGGATTCCTTCTCAGAATATTTGAATATTCAGAATCTATATGAAATGTAGACAGCAACTCTGATTTCACAGAAAGAACATCAATGGTTCATACAAATGTAAACCATTCCCACATTCCTCCCCGACGCACTATTCTATCCACCCCTTACTGACATGAGCTTTCACTAAGCTTCTATCTTCAGTGCTACTTGCGAAAACTAAAAAGCAGAAAATCATTTTCATTTTTAAATGGTTGGGATTAATAAAAGCAACCAAAGTATTACTGTTACAGCAAAGTTTAGTAAAACTATGAGAGAATACTACCAATAACATTTGTAAATTATCCAAAATGATTTCTTTATTGAGATTAAGTAACTACATAGACTTCACAGTTCTATGGCATACTTATATTTCGCTAAAGTCACAAACACATTTTAACATTCACAATGATGAGCATCATCATTACCATTCTAAACTACAAAGCTCATGTATGAATAAAGAAAAATACAAAAACCTCAAGTTTTACAAAAGAAAAACTTTAAAGTCTACATACATTAACAATAAAACCATTTCTTCTAGGTAACAAGTAAAAGTGTAACGGCATACCACTGAGGTTTTTTTCTCTAACTAGCCAGGAATGAAAGAATGTTTAATATCTACGACGCTTATTAGGGCCTTCAAAGTTGCCCCCTTGGCTTCCCCTACCAAAACCACCAGGACCACTACTAACAGGACCTACACCACTCATTGGTGCTTGAGGGGTTTCAGAACCTGTTCTACTCCCCATAGGTGATCCCATCTGAGATGATGGTCCTTGAGGAAATCTATCATTGTGCTATAATACCACATAATAAATATGAAGTCCATTTGGAACACGCCAAATGTAAGTGACAAGAAAAATTGGCAAAATCCCAAGTGGTGGTGTCATGAAGTTCGGCAGAAAGTCCAGCAGAGTCAGGATCACACATAGAAGGAAGAGAGGAGCAATTTAATTAGTTACTACATCAAAAAAAAAAAAAAAAAAAAAAAAAAAAAAAAAAAAAAAAAAAAAAAAAAAAGCATCTGAAGTTACAATTGCTAATGCTATGCCCCAATTTCATGAAAAAAATGAACTGATTTTAAGAAGTAAGCGAGTGCCATTTTAAACCTAATCAGTATTACAATACTGTTCTGATCTCTCTTTTTCTTAAAGTTTATTCTGTGCTGTAATAAAACACACCTTTTTTTGAAAATCAAAGAGATAAAACTGGGGAGCAGCATCACATTGAAAAAACAAATATTTAAAAAATATCAACAGCAATGCTTTTAACAAAAAAAGTACTAGTACAAACAGAGTTATAATTTCAGTATTCAAACTTTTGAGGTGTTTTTCCAGAAAGGCTATGAAAACAGATACAGTTTTAAAAACTTACAATTTACTAATATGTACTACTAATAGAACAATTAAATAAAATATCTGAATCTTATGCTTTGGAAAACTTTACAATAATAACAGCATATGTTAATCTCAAAGGATGACCAGAACTTCCTACATGCAGTAGTAAAATATCACTGTAAAAAAGATCGAGTGATATTTAAATAAAGGTTAAAATTTCAGGGAGATGGGTGGGAAAATGGGCCAGTTAATATTATTTTAAGTTACTAAAGATGATGATTATATGCTACAGAGAAACTTAACCAAAGTAGTCAAAGTTTTTACTTAGCTTTCAAACATCTTACTATAAAAGAAAGCCTCCAAAGAAAGAAACAAGTACACTAATTATATCTTGCGCCATCTAATCAAAGACACCGTGGCACTGCCTTTTAGCTCTAGTCACACTCATTAAAAAAAAAAAAAAAAAAAAGTTGGCATGTCCAATTTTTCCAAATTTTAAGACTGCATTTAAAGTAAATAAATTTTAAAATGATGAAACACTGTATCCATCAATTCTATATAATATATATAATACACACATTCGCTTTTAACATCTCTGAAATCAGTATGGATTTATAATTGATGGCATGTTTGAATTTAACTGGCAGTGCTTTTTCCTTCTTAGCAGCAATGGCGCCTTAACATTTGCGGTAGTAATTCCAAAACTGCACTTTCAAATTATACAATCAACCAATCTTTCTTTTCTAAATGTTACTTAGGACAACCATTAACAAAAACCAAACGAGAAAATGTTCTGCCAAGAGCCTCATTTAAATTGTGACAGACTTAAAGGAAAATGGAAGTTATCAGTCTTGCTACTGATATTCAAATAAAATAAAAACTACTGAAAAATTTTGCTTTTATAATTATTGAACCCACAAAAGATATCTTCACACTGTCAAATCGAGACGCAACTGTATGCTTTGAAATTTTGTAACAAATATAATGAGTAATTCTATAAGACTGCAAAATGTAAATTGAAAATACACATTAAAACCTTAATGTATATTTTTTTATACTTTAAAAGTTCCCTGAAATTAATCGTTAAGTGATCTTTTTATTAAAAATGTTTACTAAAAACTGTGTTTTCACACATACTAGAGTTTAGAGTTTCATTCTCCACCAAAGGTAAGGAGTCCACACAGGAAAAGAACACAATCTTAAAATACGTGGCCTTCACAGTGAATACTGAGAGCTGGATACACCCTTAAGCAATATAAAATAACTGTAATAACACGTTCTGCCATATATTTGAGTACAAAAGCATCCCATGAATGGTAAGTAAAAATTGCTTGTCATAAGTCATATAGCTTCACAAAATTACGTTTTCTTCACTGCATATTGACCTTTACCACCAAAACAAACGATGCCAAATTATGTTAAGTGTGAAGTTACCTTTGGGGCAGAAAAGTATGTATTACTGAATATAATCAAAATAATGTTTATGATACATTACCACTGCTCCATTATCTGGCATCATTGGAGTTCCCATATTTGCAGCTCCTTCTGGTCCCATGGCAGGACCAGGACCCATTGGTGGGCCAGGTATAGTTCCTCTGTTGTTCATATTCATACCCATCATTGGAGGAGGACCTTGGTTACCAGCAGGTGCTGGGCTAAATGCATCTACGCAAAACAATCTATACTTAGAGCTGTCCTATCTTAGTTTAGTAAACATTAAAAATTTAACAATAATTATGCAAACTATATAACAAGACTATTATCAAAATCACTTTCCTTCTTTGAGTACGGGACACTTAATTTATCTACTCTGTAACAGAGAATTACCTATAGAATTTTCATCCCAAAATCAAATGTACATAAAACAAATGAGACAACTATCAGTTACTTTAGGATATTTGAGACTGTCAAAGCTTGAAAGTTTTTTTTAAAAAAATGAGTATTGCTTGCTCTAGTCTGCTTTTTAACAAACTACTCTCTTACAATGGTAACTATACTCTACCAACTTAATTACAACACAGGACTGGCACTTGGAAACTATGAATATGTATATATAAAGTTCACTAAAACTAGCCTCTTGACTTTAAGTTACCGAACATGCTCCAAAATTATAAGAGGTACTAGTTTTTAACTTTAAACTTTATAGATATAGGCAATCTAAAAACAAGTGAAGAGGGTTGTCATGACGTAGCTTATTTTTTTAAAAGTATAGATAGATAAAATATTAACAGAGCTATTTGAATTTTTCTGACATGCCAAAAACTTAGAAATGGGGACAATCAAATATACTTCAAATTTTTCATCAAAAAGATATCCACCCAGCCTCTTGTTAATTTCAATAGTGTTTGAGCTGAAATATTATATTTATAATGGCTTCAAATACAATATTTTTAGGTATCTTCTTTGAATTTCTTTTTATTTTTAAAGTACTCATACTCATACTCACGCTTTTTTCCATATAAATTCATAACAAAGACTAGCTCCAACTTAAGTTTTCTTCTAGTATTTCATTCTATAGGTCAGTTTTATAAACCTCAGAACTCAATTTCTCAAAAACACATTGTAACAGGAGATGACATTTTCATTCAAACCTAGAACTCTATACAGTACCTTGCAGCTGACTTGTACATAGGACTGAGCTCAGGGAGCAGTTGGGAGGAAAAAGTCTTACTCCCTACCAGTCCCTGGCAATATAAAGACTACCACTCTTTCTCAACACCATCCCCAGGAACCTAGCCACTTCATGGGAAGAAATAACTTCCTTAATCCCAAAATGTTCTTGCTGATAAATCGAACACTGTAACTATCCAAGCATATTGCTATTCGCTTATCACAGCTATAAATAAAAATCTTTACTAGAATTCCAAGACATGTCCCACATGGAAATGAGGAAGAATGGAGACATTATCTATAAGGAATCTCAACTTTCCCTAAAATGAGCAAGGATCAGGCTTCTCTTCTCTTTTTAATAAAACATAATTTTTACATTTAATTTGCAAGATTCAAATATACCTATACAACTATGGGTATAATAAAATAAATCAAAAATAACATTTCGAACTACCAGTAATTAGAGTCTTATTTCTAGTAATTAAGATTTCTATCACACACTTATAATAAAACTAAAATGTTAGAATTATCTGGTCCCCTGAAAAACATTTTTATAATCTATGTTTCACTTGCTAGATACACTGGTGATACACCAGAAGGTCTACTGCCACATTCTTTCAATGTAATTTGATAGGATATGACAATTTACTGATTCAACAGTGGCATTCAACTTAATGATAATGATGCATAACTCCAGTAAGCCATTAGGCCAAACTCTCAGACAGAATAAAATATAATTGGAGAAAATTAAATGGACTGGATTTAAAGGGAGCTGAAAAAGTGCTCAATTAGAATATGGTTCTCTGATGAAATAAAAATGCCATAAAAAATGTGTTCTCTTAAATTCCTAACTAAATAAGGAAACTAAAGGTATACTCTCATTATTCTTCTGATAAAGTTGCTAACTAAAAGTCAGTCAGAATGTCCTCAAGGTCTTGGCAACATCAGAAATACTTCATTTGCTTCTAATGGTAATGACAATCTAATAATTAAAATGGCATTTCAAAGTACGTACAATCTATAACCTCACATTTATAACCCTTAAAACCACCTGGATTATATTATACACTATTCTGCAACTTACTATGAAAAGACATAAAACTTGTACATTACATTCAACTGTGTCTCTCTCACTTATGTACTACAACTGTGCCTACAGAACTTATGTATTCTTTGTTCTAGTTATCCATCATAACTAACTTCAAATTAAGATCTTTATAGGTAAGGGCCATGTATCACGCTTCCTTTGTATACCAGAGATGCTCAGTAACTTCTTACTGGCAAGTAAGAAAAATGATCAAATAAATAGCGATAAACAATTTTAGATGATCTAACTGCAAGTACCAAAAAAACTACATGAGAAATAGGAGGAAAAAAAGGTTGAAGACAGAAAATGTTCATCCCACCTTTATTAAATACTTTAAGATTTTTTTACTCCATACACTATATATCCAAAGTACTACATGCTAATGATAATGTCATCTTTACAACAGTATGTACATTTTGAGTTATGTAAAGATTTTAATTTTGTGACAGCTTCTGTGGGACAATATGAAATGAATGTGTTAAAAATTTATCTAATTTAAGTGTATGACATTTCAAATTTACTGTCTCCCTCAACAGGAGAGAAGCTAATGGAGGCACTTTCTTCAAACCTTTACATCAACTCTAAAGATATGCATTAGCCCAGCTGCAGAAGACAGCTGTCATTGCCTTGACATGTCACAGATGCCTCCAAACAGTGGCCTTCTGGGCACGATATGGTAGGTTAGGGCAAAATAAGCTAAACATTCAGTAAAATGAACAGGTAACTCCACTTAAACAAAAGATTACCTTACCAATAAAAATTTATAAAAATACCCTTAAGAAGTTTAAACCTATCAAATTTCTAAAAAAGGTAAAGAGAGCCAATTCGAAAGCATGAAATTTGACTTTTAAAAAATGCAACAACATAGCTACATTACACCATGGAATGACTGAACCAGTTTCAGGTTATGTCAAAACCTGGTTACAGGTTCCTTTCATTAAATCTACTAAAACATAATATACCTTTTAGCTTTCAATGAAACAAAATTCTTCCTTAGCATATCATTTTTAATATACTTGTATTTTTTTTTCGACTTAACAAACAGAAGAGATTTTCACCATTACAGGTGCTGGTTCCAAACTTTAGTCTGTCACTGGTATGAAGACCCCACAAATAGCACGTACAATCCCCAAAGAATCACAGGTCACAGAAGGGCTTCGCTCCGGATCCCTACCTCCCATGTTTATTGCTCCACGGGGACCCAAATCACCCATCCTCATTTCCTGTTCTCTCTGTAAGTAAGCATAGTTGTCACAGTCAACCTAGCGATCTTATGACTTTACATTTCCCATCTAAAATCAAAAAGAAAAGAATAAATTGGGACATCACTTTCCATTAAAAAAAATTAAAATTTTCCAACATAACTTAATAAGAACACTGAAAAGAAACTTCAGTCTTCCAGTTCTGATATGCCACAGTGCTTAGAAACTCAGCTTGTACTACTAGATTATCAATGTGTCAGATTACATAAAATCTACCACAGGATGTTTTTAATGTTCAATAGAGCAAAGACATATGCCTAGATTCCAAAAAGAAAAAAATTAGTATTAATAAGCACCAGGGCCAATTATTTTTTCCTCCCCACACTGAAGTCTTAAAACAAAAATGACCATTACCCCTTTTATATTCAAATGTATTCAAACATGCCACACAAAGTTGTGGGGCACTAATTTAAAAATAAAGTTATAGAGACGATTTTCATTGTTAATACACCTTTGCATTTTTATTCAGATATTTGAGCACTGTTTCACCCAAAACCTAAAGATCCACAACACACAATTATTAAAAGTTCAACATGTCACTGCTTCCTTTAATTAAACAAGTGTTTTACTTGGAAATCTAAATAATAAGTAAATATAAATGAAAGTGTTATTATAGTTGGCAAGCTCTGAAACAAAATGCTCTTGAGGTTAACTGTGATACAAAAAGTCATGCAAATGACAAACTTTTGAATTTCAGTAAAATTCAACTACTTCTAAAAACTCATTTATTAACAGTAGTTATACAAAATTAACGTCAATGAAATCTCTAGGTGAAACTACTCCACGTACTGTAATTCAAATTTGCACTATTACTTAATGATCTTTTCCATTAGCAGACCAGTATGTTAAATGTAGCAATCATAAGGCACATTCTGAGACAAAAGTAGCAATGTCTAAATCTTTAAAAAGCATGATTTTTCTTTTAAAGGCAATTTTATTAAGATGTGCTTAAAATTCCACTTAGTAATACAAAATCCAATGAAAAACACTAGGAAAAAAAGGAAAAAGCCTATGGTATATGGTAGATAAATGCCATTCTAAGTAGCTAATCAACTAACAGATATGCCTCAAAATGTAACCTTTAATAAAGCCGTGGTTTAAAAAAAAAAAAATCACTTATATAATAGCATATTGAAGAAATGTTTGTCAGTTATGTAGAAAACATAAATCCCAAATCTTTCTCAAAGACAGATACTTTTTAAACTTCCTAAAACTAAATTTGTTTCTTCTCATAAAACTTTTGGTTAGTGATAGATACTACTAACTAGGAAAACAACTAGACTATTTCATAGAATGGATTTCTGATAAAGTCATATGGAAAATACTATTATATGATCACACTTTAACATTATCATCAATAAATCAAACCAAGTTGCCATTTCTACATCACTAGGCCCTGATAAAATACAGACTGCTTCAGGATATGCAGACTCTTCCACGGATTATTTATAGTAGATTCTTGTTACTGAAAAGCACAGAGCACCACAGTAAAACACACCATTTTTTTGATCATGACATCTTTGGTGAACAAGGGTTTAGCTTTCATTTTTGTATTTGCCTTAACTATGAAAGATGAGGAATGCAATATCTAACCAGTAACAAAGGGTAATTAAGATAGTCTTATTGAGACTTTCATTTTCAAATCCCCCATAAACATTCTGACATCCTGACTGCATGCCTGTGATTCACTGCTGGGACCAAAGAGGGAGATTTTATTTTCTCCTGATTAATTTCATCTGCACCTACAATTTTCCAAATTAACAATGTTAAGCTTTATTATTCACAAAGTTCAGTATTTTTAAAAAACTGTTCTTAAATTATCCTATTATTCTATTTTCTTAAATAGAATTCTGAAGAGAGTAAATCACGTAAAAATAACAAACTTAAAAACAACAACAACTGGTTTTCCAGTTCTAAAATGTCTTTCTTTACGTGAAATAATCAGGATGTCTTATAACAATCCACGCTCATACAGCATACCACTGGGCTAAAATCCATACGTTATAACATAGCACTTTTCACTAGATACACATACACTCAATTTCTTTAATACTGTTGATGTTTTCTTAAAGAAAATTACTGAGTAATATTTTATACAGCTTCACACATTTAGATTAAGAAAAAGATAGTATAATTAGATGATAGATCATCTTTTAACTATTTTAAAAGCAAAAGAAGTTTTCAACTTCCTAGTCATATCTTAAGATTACTGTCATTTTTTAAAAATCCACTGCTACGTATTTCTAGTAAAATGCAAAGGTCAAAGATTATATTTAAAGGTAGTGGTTAGCAATGAAAATTAAGACAGTACTTCTCATTAGAACTTGACTTATCAAATATCAGTAAAGAGAAAGAGTAAGGAGAAGTTCACTATTAACTGTGTACCCACCCAGAAAGCAATACACAAGACCCTACTTCTTCGAATTCTAATATCTGAAAATAGAACTGGTGCATAATTATACATAATTTTTGGAATACAAATTTTAATGCTTTATTACCTTACCAAAAATTAAGAGTTACAATTTAACATGAAACAACTTCCATATAAATAAAATCTCAATTAAAACTGCACTGCAATAATAAAGCTATGATTAAAACTTCAAACTTGGTTTAAATGATTCCATTAATTCAATTACTCTTCATAGCAACTCTATAAAGAGATCTTCTGTTCCCTATTTTAGAGATCATAAAACTGAGGCACAGCACTGTTCAATAACTTACTCGAGGTTGAACCGACATAAAAATTCCACCAAGTAGAATTCATTAAGTTTTTATCTTCACAAAACACCTTAGTTTTTTTCAACGGTTCCAACAAAGCCTAACACAAAAGGCAAGATTTCTAGTTTATTCTTATTCATAAGAAGTTGTGCCTTCCCGTTAAAAGAATTATATATATGTATTCCTGACAATTTCACTGAAGTATGCTTAAATTCAGAGCTGACCAAAAAGGCAAGCGAAGTATGACTGATTTCCAGAACTACGTATCAAAGCAGCATTCCCTTAAAACAGTGGCGCCCAGGGTGCGGCTGCCGGAAAGACCGTTTAAGGAAGTGCATAAATTCAAAACTGCTTCATGTCTTACTAAACATTAGAACTCAATTATAAAAGCATGATCTAACTGGGCTTTTCCTTGTATCAGCATATGTAGGGATGGAGCACAAGCAATTGGAGGCAAAAATCTTGGTATTTTAGCACCAATCAGGGCACTTACATTCCATTTTTATATCATCATTGTTGCAAGTTAGCAGCAGGCAGGACAGCAGAGGAGAGGTTGTCTGCCGAACTCATGTTAAAATTTCAACTAGAATATGTAGATGAGTATGTGAATGAAGCAGTTAAATTATTTTTATTGAATCACTACATGTCTTTTTAATAGTCTATGCAACAGGACAGGATATATACAAAAAGCACTTCTGCATTCTTACATAGAGTGGTTCTTCAAGAAAAACATTCATATGATTGGGTTGTAAACTGAGTAAGACAGCATCTGACAAACCATGATTACTGACTGGTGTACAGGTATCCCTTGTTTTTCCAAAGTGCGCATTAGGCCACTTGGCTTTTTATGAAAGACCTACATTGGTAGTACTTGCTTTAGCTAACCAAAAAAGGATCCTCACTTTTATGGAAAAAGCAAAAAGTGAATATAAAGTTCAGTGTGTTTTGTAGCAACCCATTTCAGAGGCAGCCCAAAGCTAGAGCAGCCAAGAGTGCCATCACCAAGCACTTTCCCTGGGAATTATACTTAGCATCTCAGCATCAAACTGTCATAACTTTGAACTATGTGAACTTACGTGCTTTATCTAGATTTATTCTTATGGATCAGTCAGTAACGTGTGTATTAACGTATCAGAGAAGCCTAAGAGGTTATAATTTTCATATTATAATTTCATATTATTCAGAAACTCTCCAAACATTTTTCATTTAAATACATGGTAGTTGCTTCATTTTATGCCATTTTGGCTTACAAAAGGTATCACAGAATGTTATACTTTGGGACAGCATTTGGCAGACATTTTCTGATAAGATCAGTGGTTGATATTCAGAAATGTGATTTGTGGGTGCCTGGGTGGCTCAGTTGGTTGAGCGACTGCCTTCGGCTCAGGTCATGATCCCGGAGATTCGGGATCGAGTCCCACATCGGGTTCCCTGCTTGGCGGGAAGCCTGCTTCTCCCTCTCTCACTCCCCCTGCTTGTGTTCCCTCTCTGGCTGTGTTTCTCTCTCTCAAATAAATAAAATCTTAAAAAAAAAAAAAAAAAAAAGAAATGTGATTTGTTTTTAATTCTGTGTAATTACCTACATTAAAATTTAGCTGTGCGTAACTCAATGGATCAGTGTTTTTCTAATGTTTGGTATATGACATTATAAAAATCATGCATGGGTTAAAAAATCCATTCAAAGGTCAAGGCAGCCCAAAAGATTGTAAAACAATGAAAACAAAAATATCTACAATTATCTGCAAAGGTTAAAATACACTCATCTCCACTTCACTATTTATCTAAGTAAAGCTAGATTTTCTTCATGCACTTTAACCAAAAGAGCATTCTGCAATAGATGGGATGCAAAAGCAAATACGGGAAGCCAGCCATTTCTATAAAGCCAAACATTAATTTACAAAACAGTAAAACAATACCATTCTTCCCACTAAAGTGTAACGTGAGGGAAATCTGCAAAAATGTAAAGCGAGACCAGTGTTGCCACCACAATCCATTTTTGTTCAAGTTTCTCTCTTATTTTCTAATATGGTAAATACTGATATAACAAAACAAAACAAAACAAAACAAAAGCTCTTAGGGGTCCTCAATAATTTTTAATAGCGTAAAAAAAATTTCAAAACCAAAAAGCTTAGGAACAATGCTTTTAAAAGTTCCAGTCAATATTTGTTCATGAAAATAAATGTAGAAAATTTGCACTAATGTAACTAAACCAGTGCAGAACTTGACATTTTTATAAAGAACACATCTTTTCCTTTAATACTTAACACTCAAAACACCAACCTGTGAACTTAAAGATAATGTAGTTTCTTATTTAGATAACCAAATTTAAAGGATTCCCACAGTACACAAAAGTAAGGCTAAAATAAAGTATAATATGAATACCTAAGGTTTAGAAAACAGAGCCCTACATAATCATTTAACATATTATCAACTGAAACATTTTGCAATCAGTGATAAAGATATATTCATCTGACAATGAGTAATTTACATTTCTGTTTGCATGAATGCAGTCTTAACGACCTCGATCATTATTCTTTAATTTGCAAAAACCTTTCACATACATTTCTGAAGAAGCCTCTCAGTGATGGTAAAAGGATCACCACGTACCAGCTAGGTTCAATGTCTTGATAAAGAAAACGCTAAAATTCCTAATGTAAAAGTACTGACAGAGAACATTTAAATCTACTAAAGGAAACATAATTAAGTTCTAGAAAGTAACAGGACTCAAAGTTTTTTTATAATTAAGTATTTCAAAAAATAACTTATATTAAGTACTTGGAAATATAACTTTACATTCACTAGAGAAGTTTACATAAAAGAATAAACATTAAAGCTAGTCGAACTTTTAAGAGAGAAATTAAACAAACTATTTGTAGCAGAAATACTACCTAACAAACAGGATATCTAGAAGTGAAAAATGAAAGAAAAATCAATTACATGAAGTATTAAGAAAATAGGTATAAAGAAAAATTTTCAGGAATACAAGACCTCTTTGCCAAGAAATTATTCACTTTAAAAAGTGTTACAATACTGAAGGGTATATGCATAAACAAAGTAATCTTTTCTTAATAAAAATGAAGTAATTTTAAATTAAGAAGGGAAGACATGTTCCCACTGATATAAATTATAGCATGCAAACTTTCAAACATAATGAAGAGAATGCTTAGAAGACTTCACATTTTTACTTCCAAGTAATTAAAACCAGTAATTTCCAAAACATACCACTTATTACTAGACCCCGGGGCGGGGCGGAGGGGGGGAATATGTTTTAAGCAGCCTTAAGACAATCTTTCAATAAATACAATCTATGATGGTTTCTTACCCTCAACTTGAATACATGCATTCCATATGTGCACCCGTAAATACTAGGAAAATGTCCCTTAGATTTATGACTGTTAAAATGAAACTTTACACCACCTATCATCAGGGAATTGCAAATTAAGACAACAATGAGACACCACAAAACACCAATTAGAATGACCAAAATCCTAAACACTGCCAACACATAATGCTGACAAGGATGTAGAGAAATAGGAATTCTCATTCACTGCTGATAGGGATCATACAATTTAAGTTTCTTAAAAACTAAAGATACTCTTATATACATACAATCCAGCAACTATACTCCTTGGTATTTACACAAAGGAGTTGAAAACATGACTACACAAAAACCGGCACATGGATGTTTACAGTAGCTTTTTCGTAACTGCCAAAACTTGGAAACAACCAAGATGTCCTTCAGTAGGTGAATGGATAAACAAACTGTGGTGCATCCAGACAATGAGACATTACTTAGCATTAAAAAATAAACAAGCTATCAAGCCAAGAAAAGATACAGAGTAATCTTAAAAATGCTTATTACCAAAAAGTCGGTATGAAAAGGCTACATATTCCAACTACAAGACATTCTGGAAAAGGCAAAACTATAAACAAAGTAACAGAATCAGTGGTTACCCAGGATTGAAGAGAGAGGGATGAACAGGCAGGGGACAGGATTTTTAAGGCAGTAAAACCTTTCTTTACTGTAATGATGGGTGCATGTCACTATGCTTTTGTCAAATGTCCACTGACTGTCCAACATTAAGAGTGAACCCTAACATAAACTGTTTTCTTTTGGTGATGAGGATGTGTCATTTTGATAGTAGAGGGCTCTGCATCTACGTTGGGGGACGGAGGTATATGGGAAATCTCTATCTTCGGCTCAATTCTGCTATAATTCTAAAACTACTCTAAAAATTAATCTATTAAAATTTTTATTTATTTGTCAGAGAGAGAGAGAGAGAGAGAGAGAGAGAGAGAGAGAGAGAGAAAGCACAAGCAGGGGGAGCGGCAGGCAGAAAGAGAAGCAGGACCCCGCTGAGCACAGAGGCCTATGTGGAACTCAATCGCAGGATCATCAGATCATCATGACCCGAGCCAAAGACAGATGCTTAACCGACTGAGCCACCCAGGCGTCCCTACGAAAAATGTTTAATGTTTCTTTTTGAATAAACAATTACATATATATGAATTTACACTGCAAGTCTGGTCACAAATAATAAAGATTTGTTACTGGTTAGATTTCAAATCAGAAATAAGAGGAAACAAATGTAAGTAGGGGCACTTACACCTCACCTCAATAAATTCATTAACCTCAAGACAAGTACCTCTTAATTTAGATTCACTCAGTGTATTTTTAAAGCCTGGTTTGGGTACCTTTCAAAGATTATTCTGCTGTCACTGTCAAATCCAAAAATTAATTGCAGCTTTTTAATAACTAGAGTGGGTTTTCTTCTTTTCTAAGATTTTATCAATTTATTTATTTTTCAGAAACACAGCTAGACAGGGAAGACAAGCAGGGGAAGTGAGAGAGGGAGAAGGAGGCCTTCCAGCCCAGCAAGGAGCCCAATGTGGGACTCGATCCCAGGACTATGGGATCATCACCTGAGCCAAAGGTAGACGCTTAATGACTGAGCCACCCAGGTGCCCCTAGGGTGGGGGTATTCTAACTAAAGATTAATTAAATTTAACTACATATAATCACCATGTATCAAGAGACAGAAGGAAACAAATAGTTTAAACAAATTAATTTTTAAGGAAATTCATATTTAACTAAGAATATTTTTAATCATATATCCAAAGAACATTTTTTAAATTATCACTATCGTCATCACTTTTCAACTGTCATGGCAAACTCCGAAGAGATGCTTTTAAAAACTGAAACTGATTAGGAATATTTATTCTTCAAATTTAGTTATTTTATCCTAAACTCTTAAAGAAATCAGCCACGACATTATCAGCTACAGCCACAAACACAGTATTCTGAATAGTATCCTATCAAAAAGCTCATATAATACTGGTAATTGGTTTGCAATTCTTCACGCATAACCTCTTAACCAATACATTTCCTTATCAAAGTCAAAACAACTAACATGACTGGCTGGACCAAGGTAAGAAAGATGAAATGAAGGACAAGGATAAACTGATAAGAAGAAATGCCAAACTGGTCCCATCAACAGAAGAAAGCAGTGAAAGGAGCAAACAAAAGCACGTGTGTTCTGATGTATAAAGAATGAAAATGTGTACTTAATGGGGAATCTTTTTGTTAATGATACTAGGCATTAAACAAATTATTTTAGTAGTATGCCGGAAGCTTTGAAATTTTAACAAATTATGAATTTTTCCTAAGTAGATAACTCAAAGCAACAGGTATAATTATAGTAATTTTAAAAATATTTAAGTGGTAACTAAATAAAATCCAAATATTTAAAATACACAATTATAAAAGAAACTACTACAATAAGCATATCAACTGTTTACAATAATTTTTGTTTACTGTTTAAAATTATAATTAGAATTTTAAAAAGCAGTAATAGGCCAAATGAAGAAGTTACTTTGTGAGAAACATGGTAAATTTACAACCAGAAAACAGAAAATGTGAAACATGGTGTACAATATAGTGCAGGATATCATAAGACAAAGTATAGGCAAACTTACCCATGTACTTTCAATTTTAAACGGAAATAAACACATTTCATCATGCTCACAAACCCAAGTTCCTACCCCCATCACTAACAGTTAGATAATAACTACAGAGATATTAACATTCACATTTATTTAGTCAGATCTGGTATAAAACTCTGGCATTTCAGATGATACTACAGAACTTCATGTCCTCAATATGAAGTACAGAAGATACTAGATGGAGACTGACCTAAAAAGATTTTTCTTTACATAATCACCTTGTAGAACAGCTCCTGTTTCAGGGGTGCTGTGAGTATAACATTAAGTCACAAAGCAGAAGTAACTAACAAGTTAAATTTTATGTCTTCCTAGAATCTTTCCAATAGATTTAACACCTAAAAATTCTTATTATTTATATCATACATGACATCTCAAAAAGTGTTTACTTTAGTTGAACATTTCTATTTGCCAATCTTGACGTTCCTCTTCTCAAACCCTCCAAAAAGGTAAACATTAGCTGAAAGATCTTACCATTCAGCAAAGTATGATTAGAAGAACTTACCATTTCAAATGAAAGACATGATGTATACCTACAACACAGTGATATAATAACCAAATCATATTTAAAAAACAAAATCCAAAGTAAGTTCCACAACAGTGCGGAGGCTACTCAATGTACTCTTCCACACTTCCTAGCAGAGAATTTTCTCTGAACTCTCAAAACTTTTTAGCTGTATCTCATACACTCTACATAGATACTCTGCGCCTAATCCTCAAGGCCGGACCACCCTGAGCGTGACCCACTTCTGTATCCTCCCCCTGGTTCTCAGCACTCTGTTGCAAAACAGTAAAACAGTGACCAAATTTTCTTACTAAATGGAAATGTTTAAATCTTCCTGTAAGTCTAACACTCTGATGGGATATTAAAGGAGCATCCTAACACTGAAAATTTAGAAGTGCTGAAAACCAAACAAAAAAATTTGACTACTTTTTAAAAATTTATTCTTTTTTTATGTGATTCCATTATGAAGTCTACAAAAATATATCAATAGTCTAAACACCATCTGTTTCAAAACTATAGATGCTTAACATCTGAAACATTAGTACTCAATAAGTACCAAAGGATGGTGGCCCAAAAATAACAGTGAAAATCATAGGACTGAGCAGCATTGATATTTGAAAAACAGGACACCAAACAACTATTTAATTCTCCTAATCTGTGCCTAAGGAACTACAATGACAAATACAAGACTCTCAAACTCAAAAAATTTGAAGAGGCAAATTCGTTGGCAACAAAGTCAGAAAATAATTAGAATGCAATGTGGTAAGTACTAAAAAAGAATACTGAAAATGATACAGCTGAGGCGTGTAGTCAGAGAAGGTTATGCATGCACTGAGTATATTCTCCAGGAGGAGGAAAGAGATACAGAAATTTTTCAGGATTATAAGCCTCTCTGAAACTGTAACAGAAGGTAAGACAAAAAAAAAAAGACATTAGTCATCCAATAGGACATAGAAATAAGTACAATAAAGTGACTTCTGATATAGTGTGTATAGAGTTTAAAGAAAACTCAGTAAACATTTCCCTCTGGAATTATTTGGAAGTCTTTTAAATATGAATGAAAAAAACGTTATTTATAATCATAACATATGACTGAGACAACAACACATCCTGCTTTGCCTGAGCCAGCCCGTTTTCTGCCTGCTATAAAAAAGTAAACAGGGCGCCTGGCTGGCTCGGAGGGTTAATTAAGCCTCTGACTTGGGCTCAGGTCATGACCTCAGGGTCCTGGGATCGAGGCCCGCATCAGGCTCTCTGCTCAGCAGGGAGCCTGCTTCCTCCCTGCTCTCTCCCTGCCTGCTTCTCTGCCTACTTGTGATCTCTCTGTCAAATAAATAAATAAAATCTTAAAAAAAAAAAAGGAAACAGTACCCATATTCAGTTACCCAGTCTGCATAAAAACTGTTAACATCTTCCCCTATATATGATTAGTTATTACTAAAACCATTTAAAAATCCGTTGAGAAGTTTCAAAGACAAGTTAAGGGATCAAAGATTTTCACAGCTGGTTAAAATTTTCAAATACTCCCAGTTGTCAAAATCCCTAAAGATCACTTCCAAAGTATACATAAACATTACAAACATAAACATCTACTGATTCCCTTGACTGCAAGTCTAATTCCAATTATGCTCCAACCCAAATATTCAAAAAAGTTCCTGGCTCAGTAAGAAAACCATTAAACTATTTTAGTAAATAAATAAATGAAAACATTAATAAAAAACCTGGTAACAACTAGAGTATTATATGGAAAATCAATGCAACATAAATGACATAATTAATTTTGATCTTTATCAGCACGTCAGAATCACGGGAACTGGGCTGCCAGCAAGAGGTACACTAAGCTACCCAGCAAGTCACATCCCACCCTGACACCAACCCTATAGCAAATAATTCTTCGGTCATTTCCACAGACTAATGAAAATGCTATAAGAACATCTTGTAAAATATGTCCTTTGTTTGAATGCTTCAGTTGTTTAGACTTCCAAAAAACAACCTTCTTCCGCAATACAATCAAATCACTTGTTAGAGCTAAATAATTTATAGAAAGAGAAGTAATGGCCAGGTGGAAACCATAAAATGGCAACTTCTCTCAAAAATTAAAAAATCATTTCAGAAAATATATTTGTACCTACTCGTTAGCAGTGATTAGGGTCAGTTCTCTGTATCAGCATTTATTAATGAAATTTTACTATTGGCTACAGTTTCTGTTTTGAGTTTTGAACATGGCCTATCAGGGAAAGCTGGGTTATAATCAAATCAGAGAAAAGAAACAATGCCCACTTAAGAAGCAGGAAAGGAGACTAACATAAAGAAATCACTAATTAATCAGGCCAAATTAGGCAGTACTGATCAAGAAAGGGCAACATCTGAAAGAACAATGCTTTATGTCTCTACTAAGAAAACATTTGAAAACTATGAGATAATAAGCTACGGAGCAGTGATGCTTTGTTAGTTCTTCCAGTAACTTCTGCTCTGATTTAGAACAGTAACTACCAATAAACCTTCAGGACACTAATCTGGATTCTTCAGGGCGCCTGGGTGGCTCAGAGGGTTAAGCCTCTGAGTCTAGGATATGAGGTGCTCTGTTCAATGAGCCTTCTAAAAACACTGGAAAAAAAAAACATATTAATTAATAAATTTGCATTTTAATTCACAAACTCTTTGAGTTTGGGTAACATGAGTCACCCTTTATAGATTACTCCCAACTCTCAGACTAGACCTAGACCAAGGGTGGGCACACGTTTTTGGTAAAGAGACAGTATGTACTTCAGGCTTAGCAGGCCAAAGAGTCTTGACATAGTCTTACACAGAGCTGTGTCATGACTAGTCAATCCACCACTTTCAGACAAAGCAGCCATAATCAAAAAAATAAACACAACTGTGTTCCAATAAACCTGTTCCAAAAACAGGCAGTGTTCAGATTTGGCCTGTCTTACCCTAGTCTGTCAACCCCTGGTCTAGATGGAATACTTAAAAAACAAAAAGTTAATGCATCATTTGAGACAATACCTCCTCCACATATAGGTTGAAAGCTCAACTAAAAGTTGTCGCAGCAAAATCCCACAGAGCACTATTCACTTAGAATGTTGGGGTACTTCCATTAAGTGTGTGAATCCTATCCTCCATGCTGACTAGCTCTGAGCCCTCCCCTCAAACTCCAAGTTCCATAAACTACTAATATTCTTATTTCAATAGTTCAACTATGTCTCATTTCAAGATATAGTCAATGGTCTTCTATCTTTGCTAATGAAAATAGGCAGGCTGAAGAGCTTCTTGAAACGCAGATTCCATGGATCCAACTCAGAACCACTGTATCAAAAATATTTGGTGAACTGAACTCCGACAGTGTGCTTTTTTAAGTTCCAAAAGATGTGCTGCAGAGGTTGAAAACTACTAAATTTATCCAAAAATGTGATCAATGGAGAATGCATCAGTCTACTGTTGTCATGAAATGAATCAATTTGTAGGCTGGAGACCTAAGGGAAACAGCCTACATTTTTAAAGACCTCCCTGAGTGTTTATCATGTACTATTTGAAAAACACTACCATGGAAGAGGCATCACATCCTTAGTCTCTGGCTACATCTAATGCTCTTGGCCTCACTATGTAATATACTGGGTAGCTACAATGAAACTACTCTGACAAAGAAACATAACTGAATCCAAGTATTGCCTTAGCATATAATATACATTTATTTCCAGGTTTATTATGCACATGTGTTTAGGGCTATTCTCATCTACTCAAACAAAAATAAAAATCCTTCACTTTCAATTCATGTATGTATTTCAAAACAGATCTGAAGGGCTACTCTTTTATTCACAAAAAAAAATCAAACACTAATATTTACAAGAAAAACAAATTTCTAAAAAAAAAAAAAAAAAAAGAACTCCTGAAGTTTTCAAATGAAATAAATAAAATAGCAAATAAACACTGCCCCAATTTACCTAAAGTATTTTATAACTACTTGAACCACTACTAAAGCCAGAATGAAACTTAGATGTTTTTATATTATCATTTTCCCAAGAAAGCAAATTTACTCTAAGAAACTGCATTAAAAAAAAAATTCCAATTAAAATCTCCACTTTACTCCAACAAAAACTGAATCCACAGATAAAGACTGGTATGCTGCAGTACTTAAATGTTTAAACTACTTCGTCTATAGTAAGTGGAGCAACCTAATACAAAAACAATCACAAACATTCGTAAGAGATAATCTCATACATTTTTACACTAACACTGTAACGTAATGTGATGTGTCCAAAAGCTATAAAATTGTGGTAAATAGAAAATTTCAACCTAGTAAGTACTATCAAGAAAATGGTTCAATATTGCACTCTACACTATGGTAAAGATAAAACTAAATGTATTTAAGACACAGAATAAAAATATATACATTGTTATGGTTGTCAAAAACTCATTATGCTATGAGTGAAAATTACCATGTTTAATTTATAATTACCAGAGCTATCAAAGAGCTTGACTTCTAAGAAATAAAGTATGAAATCAAAATGACAACTTCTAGTTGATGAAGTGCTGACATATCCTTAAAACACTTGAAAATATATCCATGCCATTAAATTATGATAAAGTTGAAGGCTAACAAAGAAAAACTTGACCAGACATGATGTATGTTTCCCTCATATTTTATTACATTAAAAAAAATTACTTTTTAAGACACAAAATATGGAAATCAGTTTTTATTTTATACTTCAAAGTTCATACTATTATTTGTGTTGGAATATTTCAAATAGGAATATTAGAAAGAAATGAGAGGTGGCATCTTAAACCAAGTAAATGTGCTTTATACTAATTACTACTTGGGCAAGCTGAACACTTACCATTTGATTCCTCCCTTTAAACTGAACAGTGAAAAAAGAGAAAGCACAAGAGAGCCTAATTTCAAAGCTTTTAAAAACAAAAACAAACATTAAATTTAACAATTTTTTCTGAAGACAGTATGCAAAAGTAAATGAAGAATAACCCATACAATTACCTCCATGTTTCTTCTATTAACACAAGACAGTCAAGACCTATAAAGAGCTTTTATTAAAATTTCTTTCGTGCTTGATTAGCTTATATTAACAAGCATTATGAGGCTAGGAACCAAATAAAACTGATACCAAAATGATGAAAAACTTTTGTCTATCCATAATTTCTAATATCAAAAAATCTAAAAATCTGGCAAAGACTATCTTCCCCTAAATATTTAATTCCATTGTTACATACTATTTTAAATATGGTTCCTTTTCACAAGAATACAGTAACTTTGTGACCTAACAAGAATATTAATTAAAAACAGACACAGAAACATAAAACAAACAAAAACCCAAGACTAATCTTTAGCCCAGGATTCAGCGAAATTCTCCTGTATGGGGTCAAAGAGTACATATCTTAGGGTTTGTGAGTCAGAGATACTCTAATCTTTTATTTTCTTTACCCATCAACTCTCTAAAATGTAAACACCATTCTTAGCATTGTGGTAGAGTGGTATGAAACTGGGCACTGGGTGCAGGCTACAGTTCGCTGATTTAGCTCTAGCCAAATTAATCTTATGATGCTTCAAATATGCAACATTTACTTTACTTAAAAACAAAGATATCTTAATATTAAAATATATCATCTACATTTTCTAAGAGTATAATCTGGTGAAATAATAAATGATCTACTTTTGAAATGCTTCAATAAACTCACCATGAATATTTTAAATATAATTCATTTATTCTCAAAGTTCATCGGTAATTTGTAAAATTTTACCCACCATAAAATTAATTTTAAACATACAAATGGTTTAAAATTAAGAATTTGCAGTATTTCAATTTTAAATTGTAGCAACACTACCAAGTAATTTTAAAATAGAAAAGTAAAATGAAAATCTGTCCTTCATTAATTACGCCTATATAAAATGCCACTGAACAAATGTAAAAAACAATGGTATGAGTTTTTAAAAATGAAATAATTTCAAAGAATAGTCTACAAACAAATTTATGATATACCCAACTTAAACGTAATAGCAGAATACATTTTATGTAATCATTTACTTTTAGTCCCCTAAATGATTTATGCATATGACATTATAAATAACTATACATGTGCTCCAAGAAAGTAAAATTTATGACAAAAAAAAATATTAAGAAAGCTAATACCACCAACTTTGACTATACACAAGTTACTTTAGGAAAAGAAATGTTCAGGTACATAAAAGGACAAGGAAAAATTTCCTAATCCTCAATAAACAAAATAAAGTTTCCATAGGAAATGTATGATATGTGGTTCACATCTTGATTATATTTGAAAATAAAAACTTAGTCACTAGTTTTCAAAATATGGACCAAAAAATTTTTAATTCCACATACTTTCATAATATCATAAAATATCCTCACACTGATAAATGCAACAGATCTATGCTCACATGTGACAACCGAAAGACCTAACACTACATTTAAAATACATCATAGGCAAAGACTATGTATTTTTTAAGTAGGAAAAAGAGAATTGCAAAATGATGCTAGAAATTAGAAGAAAATTTGCAGTGTTTGAAAACTCAACTAACCTGGTAATGGAATTTAAAGATCAATTAAATTAAACCTTTAGTATGACTTATAAATAATAAACTTCTCTATCTGAATTTAATAGCCACATTATTTTTAGTCAAAGGATATTTACTTGATGCAAGCAAGATAACAATTTGTCGTTATTATAGAAGTTAGGGTGTATTTTACTGTGTGTATTCTTTCCTAGAAAAGAAGTTTAAAATTTTTCTAGGGACAGAAGAATAGGGACAGAAAGGTCAGGAAAAGAGTCACTGACTTGAATTAACACTTTTAGCTTCATAAACTTATTAAAGAATCATGGCTTTTGAATAGCTAGGGGAAAAAACGCCAGGAAATATTTTTCAGAATAATGACTATTAAAATGGCATTCATCTAAGGTGAATAAGATGACTCCTTGTTAGTTCACATTAAGAATATGGGGATTTTAACATATATGAAGTATCCTTGTTTGCCCTACCATTTTGCCGTCCCCAAAAAGGCTGAGTCAGGCCAAATTGTTAGAACTCCAGTTGATGAGAAATGTTAAACATCGCTGCAAGGATAAATTTAACAAAACCCAGGATGTGAGAAACAGTAAGGGTGTTTCTTAAAAAATTAAGGAAAAAAATTTAAAAGGTGAAGAGAAAACCTACAGACTAAAAACAATGGATTTGTCAGTGAATTTGAACCAGCAGTAAACAAAATAAAAACCTTTATAAAACCTGGGAAAATGCGGGCTTTTACTAGTTAATATTAAAGAAGTGACAATTTTTAAGATAGGACAAAGATATTTTTTAAAAGACTCCTTATTTTCTAGGGATATATCCTGAAATACGTAATAAAATCATATAAAGTCAGGGATTTAATAAAAAATAATTCAGGCAAGTGGATATACTTAAAAATGATAAGATCAGCTCTGTGGTGATAAGTGTCATGGCTGGGTGATGAGCACATACTGGTCTACAGCTGTATATATCTAAAATCTTCCAATATAAAGAATTTCTATTTATTTCATTTCATTTTTTAAAGTTTATTTATTAAATCATTTCTATACCTAACGTGAGGCTTGAACTCACAACCCCAAGACCAAGAGCTGCATGCTCTTATGACTGAGCCAGCCAGGCGCCTCTAAAAAATTTTATCAATAAATGCTGAAAATCAATCAAGTAAAGATGACAGATTTACCAAGAGTTCTAATTTAAACCATATACTTTAAAAAGATAAGAATGGAGAAAAATTTAACATTCATTTTACAAAACATTAATAGTATCTTCAGAAACTACTTTTAAGTTATTGCTGGAGAGGTTAAGAAAATCATTAGTTTAGCATAAACAAACATGACACATTCAGAAAGATTTAAAAATGTATTATCTAAACCAATACCCAAAGAATTCTAAATATGTACTGTCCACCTAACAAAATAAAATAGTTTCAATTAACTAGTATTTTACTTACATTTTCCATATAATTTGGCTTAAAGCCCTCTTGTTGTCGCCTCAGTTCCTCCTGTTCTCTGTGTCGGATCATTTCTTCCTCACGGCGTCGGTGCTCTTCCTCATGTCTGAAAGATTTTTAAACAAAAATTTCAGCATGGTTGACATGTAAGCTATAATCAGGTATTTTATCCCAGGTAAAACAAAATCATTTACACAAGTTACTTGATACAAAATCTGTAAATGATGACCGACTTACGATATTTACTTTCCTTCTTCTAGTTTGCTCTTAGCCTTTAATAAATCAAATAACCCAAAGAAATAAAGTAACTAGGATAAATCAAAAAGCATAGTAATAACATGTAACTAAGATGGTTAATATGCTTACAGACAAGAAATCAGGAGTCCAAAAGCTCAAACATGTATTCTATTACTGCATAAAGAGAAAAGTCCGGGATCTATCCCTGGCATAATAGAGTTCTTTTTTTTTTAAAGATTTTATTTATTTGACAGAAAGAAACACAGCCAGAGAGGGAACACAAGCAGGGGGAGTGAGAGTGGGAGAATCAGGCTTCCCGCCGAGCAGGGAGCCCGATGTGGGGCTTGATCCCGGATCTCCGGGATCATGACCTGAGCCGAAGGCAGTCGCTTAACCAATTGAGCCACCCAGGTGCCATCCATAAAAGAGTTCTTAAAGGCACTCAGAACCAATCCTAATACAGACGACTACAAAGAACAAAACTGCCTAGTCAAAAAAATCTACTGTGTGTCAAAAGAACCCTTAACAAACCCTCTTTCCTCCATTTTACCAACCCACTGAGGAAAACCTCTGGAATAGGGGTCAGCCTACCATTTGTTTTTGTTCATTACGCTTTAGAAGAAAATCATTTACTTAATATCTACAGCTACCTCTGGGCCACAGCAGCACCGAGTAGTCGAGACAAAGGCTGCATCACCTGCAAAGCCTAAAATATTTACTATTTAGCCCTTTTCCAGAAAAAGTATGTCATCCTGAGCCCTACAGGTATGTGGGAGAAAAAAATATGGAACTGTGTGTGTGCAGAACTACAAATAAGTCAGTAATTACTTATGATTAAGAGAAAAAAAACCTACAAAATAATATGAATAGACTCACATTATTTTGGCATTTATGTCAAAGCAAATTCAAATATATATGCCCTCTACTCAACAACAAAAATATAATTTCAATAGTGAAGACTATATAATACTGATGCTCTCTCAAGTCTCATTTTCTACACTAAGTCTAACACTCGGATTTCAAGATACTCTCTGTTGTTTCCTGTATAATGCTTCCCCTAAACACAAGTCCATGAACTAAAAAAAAAAAAGTGGTATTTCCCATAGACAACAGAAAACCCAGCTGTTAGAAGAGTCTGAGTCAGATCACAAAGTAACAATGTTCCTAAGAGATTTTACACAAAATCGAGACTATTTTGAGATTTTTGTTTAAGTCCCCAATATATATTTCTATTCAATATATTGAATATTCAAATAAAGTAAGGAATCCACTTCTTAGACATTAACACACTCATAAATTTTACGGTAAAGAAAATATTTTCATACTCACACAGCTGAAAATGTATATAGGTACAGGTAAAAATCCTCTACTCAAAAACTCCACTACTCCATATGCTTTGAAACTGATTTTTCCTGATATCAAAAAGGGTCCATATACTATTATTATATCACTAATAGGATCTGGGACAGGATTCAGCAAGCAAACATACTGGTATTTCTGCATGAAGATGAACATTCACTTTTGTGACAACAGTAAACGTCTGATATGACCGCAACATAAAGGCAGGTCAGGTTTGGTCATTGATTAGGCTCCTATCAGATCCTGCCACTAAATAATACAAGAAAAAACTCTTGTTTTGAAAAAGTTTTTTGATCTCAGAATTACAACGACCTTACTCAAGGATGACTTATGACATGTAACAGAATTTTAAATAGGCAAGTCCATTTCCAATAAACTAAAAAGAAATATCTACCTAAAAGTGCAAAGATATATGTATACACAGATATACACTGTGGCATTAATTAAAGGCAAGAAGTTGGAGACATAATCAATTATAAATGGGAAACAAGTATGGTTCATTGATGCCAAGCAACACAAAACAACTTTTAAAAAGGCACATCTGCATTTACTGACACGAGAATATCCAAAACATAGCTGTCAGAAAAAAGAGCAAATAAAAAACCAGCATTCCTATTACTGATTTTAAAAATCACTTGAGCACAGAGAGGGGTAGAAAAACTTTACATCATACTGGGAATAATCTGGAAAACAGGACCATTAACTTTTCCCTCTCTGGCTGTGTTTCTCTCTGTCAAATAAATAAAAAATCTTAAAAAAAAAATTAAAATAATAAAATAAAATAAATAAAATAAAATAAAATAAAAACCAGTTATGCTGAGTGAAATAAGCCAAGGAGAGAAAGTCAAGTATCACATGGTTTCACTTACTTGTGGAGCATGAGGGGTAAGCTGGAGGACAGTGGGAGAAGGAAAGGAAATGGGAAGTGGGGTAAATCAGGGAGGAAGACAAACAGCTTCTCTTGCAACTTCAGGGTATGTTCCTTAGTCTCCTCTATCTCCTCTAGTGACATCCTCTCTTCCAACTCCTAAATAACCTTATACTGGAAGAAGATGCCATCTAGGACATTCACAGCCACAGAGGAGAAAGAAGTCAATGCCTGGATTCAAAGGACAGACTGACTGTCTTATTAGGGGCTAACGCTGCTTGGTGACCTGAAGAGGAAGCCAATGCTCACTGACCATTCTGAAGATCCTACAGCCCTTAAGAATTATGCTCAAGCCCCCCTGCCTGTGCTCTATACATAGAACAACATCTACTTACACCGTGATTTACTGAATATTTTAAGTCCACTGCTGACATCTACTGATCAGGAAAAAAAAATTCCTTTTTTTTTTTGTAAAGGTTTTATTTATTTGACAGAGAGAAACACAGCGAGAGAGGGAACACAAGCAGGAGGAGTGAGAGAGGGAGGAGCAGGCTTCCCCCCCCCCCCCCAGCAGAGAGCCTGATGTGGGACTCGATCCTGGGACTCCTGGATCATGACCTGAGCCGAAGGCAGTCACTCAACCAACTGAGCCACCCAGGCGCCCCAAAAAGATTCCTTTCAAAATACTGCTGCTCACTGACAATGCGCCCGGTCACCCAAGAGGTCTGATGGTGACATACAAGGTTAATGCTGTTTCCA
>PITA01016616.1:0-19693 GCA_004023965.1 Spilogale gracilis
AAGGAGGAAGACCTCTCTAACTAATCATGGTAGGCCAGGAAAAAAAAAAAGTAGGTGAATACAGACAACTTATTAGCTGTTGGATAAACAAAGACATTTTTTCATGGTACGTTTCAATTTTTTTTGAAAAGTCGGAGTTAGAACAAAATCAGAATTGATGCCATCAGGTTGAACTCAATTAAGAAAAAGATGGAACAAAGAAAAGACAGTAAGATGCTTGAATACTGTGGATTTGGTGGCACAGTGGTCTGAGATTAGAGAAACAGAGACTCTCATTTAAACACTTGGTACCATTCAATGAATCAATGAGCCAATGATGTATTACATCAAAAGCCAATGATGTATTATACGCTGGAGAGCTGAACATAATAAAAAATAAAGTAAAAGAAAAACTAACTAAATAAATACTTGGTAAGTGTTCATGAAATATTTAGAGCTTTTTTGATAAAAGTTCTATCATTTGTTTGCTTAGGAAAACAAAATTATATCTTAAGTAAAATCAGAGTCCTTGGCCTGGTATAAATGATCTTTATTTCATAGTACCAAGTCTTATATCTCAATGTTTAAAATATTTACACACAAAACAAAACAAAAACAAGATCAAAAAATAAAAATAAAAACAGAGGGTCCACAGATAGTACTTGTTTCAGAGAAAAGTTTGTTCTGCCAATATACTTTTTCTGTTATTGCATTCTTAATAACAGACACCACCATAATAACTAGAATTTACCCAGTTTTCACTGTGGACCAGATACTGTACTAACATTTTTATGTGTTTTTCTCATTTAACTCGTAATACTACTGAAGGCTGTTATCTGATAGGCTGATATCTATTAGATAATATCTTAAAAAAATAAAATTTCTTAGACAAAGTTTGCTTCTTTGTTGTCCATCCCTGGACTAGAGCTTATATTGTGGTAAGTGATTGGTAAATATTTGTTTGATGAGAAAAATCCTTATGGAAATTAGTTTAGTTCTAATTTTAAACAGACATGCCTTAAAACTTAAAGTTAGAGGGGCATCTGGGTGGCTCAGATGGTTAAGTTGTTGACTCTTAATTTCTACTCAGGTCATGATCTCAGGGTCCTGAGATAAAATCCTAAGTTGAGCTCTGCTCAGCAAGGAGTCTGCTTGATGATTCTCTCTTTCTCAAATAAATGCATCTTTTTTAAAAAGTTATAAATTTGCTGCTTATTTTTCATGGCTAATCTATTGTTACTTGATGTTTTCATTGAATTTTAATTTCACTGGATTCTATCTTATTGTAGACGAGAAATCACAGCTGACTTTCCTCACAACTGATCACCAATAACCAATACTAATGATTATTACCCCATTTTTGTTTTGTTTTTCTTTTCTTTTATGTTTTCTTTTCTCTCTTTTCTTTTCTTATTTTTTCTTTTTTTAAGATTTTATTTATTTATTTGACAAAGAAAAACACAACTAGAGAGGGAACACAAGCAGGGGGAGTTAGAGAGGGAGAAGCAAACCTCCCGTGGAGCAGAGAGCCCGAGGGGGGGCTTGATCCCAGTACTCTGGGATCATGACCTGAGCCAAAAATAGATGTTTAATGACTGAGCCACCCAGGCATACCTACCCCTCATTTTCTTAAAATACTTTATGATTTTTATAGAAATAAAGTTTTCCTTAATCGTTACCATTAATAAAACATTATAAACTATTTTTTCTACTTTTTAATAAACAAATCCATATATGTGTATTTGTAAGAATCTTATGGATGTGATATAATGTTACTGATCCCATCATGTAAGTATGTTTTATGAATAAAGGTATCTACACTAATAGATTTAATTCACTTCAGAAGAAACATGAGGATTAGAAGAAATTTTTGAAAAAATAGAGCAGAATGAAAGGAGTCAAAGTGGGCAAGCATGCATATTCTCTTGGCTCTGATTTAAATGTGTCAAATGTCAAGAAAATATGGGGAATGGAAGATAAAATAGGACTAAGTAGGACTAAGCCGAAGGTTTTGGTTACAAGATAAGCATAAGTTTCAAAATATTTCCCTTTGAGATATACGATATGGTTTCCTTTGTTCTCTTTATGTATATCAAACTAACAAAATGTTGCTGTTTTGTTGGTGTTTTTAAACTCTGATCTATCTCACCTATGCTTAGAAGTTGTGATTGATGGGGACACCTGGGTGGCTCAGTTGGTTGGGCGACTGCTTTCGGCTCAGGTCATGATCCTGGAGACCCAGGATCGAGCTCCACATCGGGCTTCCCGCTCCGCCGGAGGCCTGCTTCTCTCCCTCTCAGTCCCTCTGTTTGTGTTCCCTCTCTAGCTGTGTTTCTCTCTGTCAAATAAATAAATAAAATCTTTAAAAAAAAAAAAAGTTGTGATTGATTATATAGAAGTTATACTGGCAATAGCAAGAGAGAAGAGAACTCCTGAAGATGACAATTGAGAAAAATCAGTATGTGATTGGGTTCATTTTATGCACCTGGAAAGTAGTTGTTAAGATTTAAATTTTGGTGTGTGATTGTAAATAAAAGAGTCAGTAGCCTTAAGCAGTAATTCTCAGCTTTGGTGGAATACTCTAATTGGTTCCAGAGCTTTTCAAAATCCCAACCCTCAGGCCACGCCCAAGAACAATTAAATTTGAATCTCTGGGGTTGATATCCATCTAGACATTAGCACTTTTAAAAGCTCCCCAGTGGATTGCACCGTGCAGCCAATGCTGATGATCACTGCTTTGGAATGGTATTATACAGTCTTTTTTAAATCGTATATGTGAATGTGCATGTATTTGGGTCTGCATTATGTGTTTATTTTTTGAATTCTGTTCCACTGATTTGTTTTCTGACATTATAATATTTGAATATTACTCAATATTGCTGGTTAATTCATCTGCTAATGCAAGTTTAGAACTAGACATTTTTGTTTTTCTTAAGTATTTTTATGTTTTTATATTTATTTGCCTTTTTAAAAATTATATTATTTTATTTTTTCAGTGTTCCAAGATTCATTGTTTATGCCTCACACCCAGTGCTCCATGCAATATGTACCCTCAATACCCACTGCCAGGCTTTCCTATCCCCCCGACCCCCTCCTCTCTAAGACCCTCAGTTTGTTTCTGTTATTTGCCTTTTTAAACCACTAGTTATTTAATGTTATTATATATATACATATAATTATATATGTGCAGTAGTATATATACAAATATTATTTAAACATACATATTTATACATTATACATTTGTGCATTAAATATATAAATTTATATCTTATACATATATAATTATATATAAATATGTATCTAATGTCTCATATATTTGTTAATGTTTTGTACTTCCTTTATCATTAAAGTATGCTATACATTCCCTAGATTTTTTATTTCTAGTACACAGAAATATTTTGATCTTGAATCAGGCTGTTTTATTAAATGATACTAATTTTTGTAGGTTTCTACTTGATTTATTTTAATTCATATCAGATAGGGAAATAGATATGTAGATCAATTTTACTCTCTAAATACTTCGATGATACCACACTTAAAGTTCCTAGCCCTGGAAAAGAAATATTGCATTTTAAACATTTTCAAATTAAAGGAATTTTAGAAGTATTAGCTAGTAAATTATTTTTCAAATTTTTGGCCACAGTTCATTGTAAAAAAACAATATTTTACCGCACAGCCCAGTATATTTATATATACACAACCAAACCAGAGCTTGTAATAACATTTACCTTTTCTGTGTGTGATGCCCTGTGATATTTTCTCTTCTATTCTGTTCAACCTCATTTTTAAACAGTGTTTGTTGCAAAATTGTTTTCAAACCCACTTAAGTGTTAAGAGATGTTTGAACATCATTTTAGTCCAACACCCTCATTTTATAGATAAATTAACTGAGAACCAGGACCTGTAAGGATATTCAAATAAATGTTGAGAGTTCATCTGCCCCAAAGAGAAATATTTTGAAAGTGAGATGGAAAATAAATAAAAACAGAATTTTTTTCTTTTTACTCTCTAATGAATGATTTCATCTACCCTACTTTGGAGCTCACTAACTAGAAGAATATTTCTCAAGTGTTTCTGGTTATATTTGTTAAAAACACATAGTTCAGGGCCTCACCTCAGACTTACTCAGCCAAAATTGCTATAATGACCAGCTAGGATTCTAGCCGTTACTAGATGTTCTAACCTGGTAGGTTTCTACCAAATCTTTAACATATTTCAGTAAATAATACCAATACAGACAATGGCATTCCCAACCTCCTCACATTGCTTTAGCACATGTGAGATTAGAAATCAGCATTTTACCAAGTTACAATTGATTAAGACAATTTCTAGCCTCTACTCTGGCAGAATAGATGTCCAATATGCACTTTGATTCATTGGATAATTGACTACATATGTGCACTCTCCCCTCCTCTTTGCCAAATGTAACCACTTCTAGGTTAGACTTTAAAAATATCTTTTTCCCCTTGAATTCCTACAATTTTCTTGGTTTCAATTAAGTTATGCAATACATTTGTTTTCTGATTTTTGTCTACTCAATTCATCAAAATTTAACTTGGAAACTACTAAATGTTAATCACAGAAAATTGGCATTTTATCTATGTTCTAAAGACTTACTCTTTCATTTGGAAAGTTTTATTTTATTGAAGTAAATACATTTTAACACTAAGATGTTTGTTAGGTGGAAAGCAGGTTGGTTAGGTGCTTTGAAGAACTGATTACAAGCTTTACATTATAACTTTCCTTCAAGGGCAAAATAATTTGTATATATTATCCAACTCAATTTCATGTTTTTCAAATAATCATGGACTTACAGATTACATAAAACATTTTGCATTGCAAAAGAACAAAACTGGATCACTTTCTTACATCATATACAAAAACAAACTTAAAATGGATGAAAGACCTGAATCCATAAAACTCCTAAAAGAAAATACTCATTAACTCTTAGACAGTGGTTTTAGAAAGGTTTTTTTTTTGCTTCTCTCTCCTCAGGTGAAGGCAACAAAAGCAATAATAAATAAATAGTACAATATCAAACTAGAAAACTTTTATATTGTAAAGGGAACCATAAACAAAATGAAAACACAACCTACGGAATGGAAGAAGACATTTGCAAATGATATATTTCATTAGAGGTTATTATCCAAAATATATAAAGAATACCTGCAACTCAACATCAAAATCAAAACAAAACAAAACAAAAACAATCTCATTAAAAAATAAGCAGAGGACCTGAATAGACTTTTTTTTTTTTCCAGAGAAGACATACAGATGGCCAAGAAGCACATGAGTAGATGCTCAAAAGAGATCAAAAGATGATCATAAGGATAATGCAAATCAAAATCACAATAAGATGCCAAGCCATGGAGCACCTGAGTGGCTCAGTCGTTAGGTCATGATTGCGGAGTTCCAGGACTGAGCCCCACATCGGGCTCCCTACTTGGCGGGAAGCCTGCTTCTCCCTCTCTCACTCGCCCTGCTTGTGTTCCCCCTCTGGCTGTGTTTCTCTCTGTCAAATAAAGAAATACAATCTTTTTAAAAAAAAGATGTCAAGCCACAATTGTCAGAATGTCTATTATCAAAAGCACAAGAAATAGCAAGTGTTAGTGAGGATGCGGAGAAAAGAGAAACTGTACACTGTTTGTGGGAATGTAAATTGGTGCAGTCACTGTGGAAAACAATATGGAGATTCCTCAAATAATTAAAGAGAGAAATACTATATGATCCAGCAATTCTATTTCTGGGTACTTATCTGAAGAAAACAGAAACACTAATTTGAAAAAGACATGTATACGTCTATGCTCATTGCAGCCTTAATTACAATAGCCAAGACGTGGGAATAACCTAAGGTCCATAAACAAATAAATGAATAAAGAAGGTTGTGTGTACACACACACACATACCCAGGAATATTATTCAGCTATTACAAAATGAATTATTGCCATTTGTGACAACATGGACAGAACTAGAGGGTATTATGATAAGTGAAATAAATCAGACAGAGAAAGAAAATTACTACATAATTTCTCTTATTTATGCAATCTACAAAAATGAATATGCAAAGCAAACAGAAACAGACTCATAAACACAAAGAACAAACTGTTGGTTGCCAACAGAGAGGGGGTTGGGGAGTATGGGTGTGAAATAGATGAAGGGGATTGATGAAGAGCTACTAATTTCTAGTTATAAAATAAATTAGTCTTAGCGATATGAAATACAACATGGGGGACACAGTCACTAATGTTGGTGGTAAGTTTGTATGGTGACAGACGGTAACTACACTTATCGTGGGTGATTTTTTTTTCATAACGTACATACATGTTGAATCATTATGTTGTATACCTGAAACTAATATGATATTGTATGTCAACTATAGTTTAATAAAAAAAGTAATAATTGAAAATATTTTTAAAAATCATGAGGCGCCTGGGTGGCTCAGTTGGTTAAGCCACTGCCTTCAGCTCAGGTCAGGACCCTGGAGTCCCAGTATCAAGTCCCACATCGGGCTCTCGGCTCCATGGGAAGTCTGCTTCTCCCTCTGACCTTCTCCCCTCTCATCCTCTCTCTCACTCCCTCTCTCTCAAATAAATAAATAAAATCTTTAAAGAAAGATTAAAAAGAAGTAAAAAATAATAAAAGAAAAGAAAATATTTTAAAAATCACAAACATGTTAATGAAGACATTGCCCCCTGACATTCATTGTTACCTTAAATATACACACACACACTCAGACACTCACACATTCACACACACACACTCACACACACTCACACACACATAGTATAACATGACTGTTGGCACATTCAACCTCCAAATATTGCATTTATTATTAATTTACTGAGCTCTACATCTGAAACTAGTGATGTACTATGTGTTGACTAATTGAAGTTAAATTAAAAAAAAGTATTAAACAAGGAATTCTGCATGATTGGCTGTATTAAACATGTAAGTACATTTGTCTTGATTTTACCAAAATTAGTGATGGGCATATCAATAACAGAAGCTTTCCAGATTTTCAGTCAACTCTTTTTAATGACTACAAGGGACAAATAGGATTTATCTTTCAATTTGCTGTGATGAGATGGATTGTAATCCTGAACACCGTGTCTAGCAGGGCAGAGTATAACTACTTGGAAGATGAATATGTTTTCCAATCTGCATCCAATGTGGGAGCCTGAATGGAATTATTAATTATCAAACTATTTCCATATGCATGAGTAGTCTTCGTAATCTTGCTTAGAATTCTTGGCGGAACATGCCACAAGAAATATTCTACAAAGGGTGTTAACGTCAAGTTTTATAAATCAATAATTCAAAGTAGCAAAAGGAATTCTAAGAAAACTTTTCTTTCAGGAAATTTGTCCTGCCTTTGGACAACACTACCTAAACAGAAATCATTTTCCAACTCTGTCTAGGTTGTTGGTTGGTTTGTTTTTAGACTAGCCCTCTACAACACTCTGAGGGAATCCTCTGTATATATTGACTGTCTATTCCCAGCATATAACATATTTTTTGTTTGACTTTGCCAAAAACAAAACTAAGGATTCCTTATCAGAATTTAGTCATGGAGAAACACTAGTAGGTGAGTGGATATTATTATTCATCATTTCACAGAAGAGTCAAGTTAGGGAGATGACTGCATTAATTTGTTAGTTGGATGGAAGACCTTATAACCATTAGCTATCAGCAGCAGCTAGAAAATGTTCTGGCATTTATTTGGCATTTAATTAGTGGAATGCATAACTGATCAAATAAGTAATTGCCTGAAGAGAGGAATGAATAAAACAAACAGAACTTGTCCTTATGAATCCATTTCAGTTACTAGATTTTTATTTCCTTTACCAGAGGTCCTTAAATGCTTTCTATATTTCTTACTTTAAAATTTTATATTTGAGCTCTCATGTGGTCAGTGAATCTAACACTGTGGTTTCTCTTATGTTTTCCTCTAGAGTGGACTTGCTAATAAATGGTAGGGCTTTTTAAAAGGAAGGTGGCACCTACTGATGGACACAAGTTGCTTCCAGACCTAGCTATTGTAAATAATGCAGCAATAAACCTAAGGATGTATATACCTTTTTAAAATTAGAATGGATAAAGAAGATATGGTATATTTATGAAATAGAATATTACTCAGCCATAAAAAAGAATGAACTCTTGCCATTTGTACAGCTTGGATGGACCTGAAGGGGATTATGCTAAGTGAAATAAGTCAGACAGAGAAAGACAAATAACACATGATTTCACTTGTATGCAGAATCTAAGAAAACAGAACCTGCCAATAACAAACCACCACTATCACCAAAAAATAGTGACAGATCCATAGTATAGAGAATGAATTGGTTTTTGCCAGATGGCGGGGGCACAGGGGCATGTGTGAAATAGATGAAGGGGATTAAGAGGTTTCTGGTTTGAATGAATAAATGACAGGAAAAAAGTTTCAGCATCAGCAATATATTCCATGGTATTATAATAACATTGTATGGTGACAGTTAATACCTGTGCTGGTGAACGTAGCATAATGTATAGCATTGTCTAAGCTCTATTTTGTGCACCTGAATCTAGTGTAATATTTTGTATCAACTAACTTCAATTAAAAAAAAGAAGGTTGGGGGGGTTGGAAGGAAGGTGGTTTAATCAAGCAGTTTTTACCCATATCATTAATAGCTAAAATGTGTCCTAGGCCTACTGTGATTCTGGAACATTCTTAAAGAATATTAAAGCTACCATATTTGTTTTATAGGATCCCACCAATTTTTAGGGAGTAGAGTGAGACTTTTGTTACTCTTCTAAGACACCTACTTCACAAGTTTGTGGAAGTCATTGAATATACTTCTTGCATAAATACAATTCATCTGTACTCTCTAAAAGGATAGAATACTTTTAAGAAATGACTACTTTTTACTCAGCACTTCCTGCTATAAAGCAGAGTTTCATTTTAAACATTTTGTTACTTGACACATTTCTTGTCTCTGATTAGGAACAAAGAAAGAGAAAATATGGTGAAATAATAAACTGAGGATTTACAGGAAGAAGTGTTGAAAATATGCCTCGCACTGAGACTCCCTGAAAAGGGTTTGCCCTCTGGCTTGCTAAGTACACATTGGTCACTGGTTTTTGAAGGCTGCCTTAAATATTCAAATTCACTTGTGGCTTAAGATCTACCTGGCATACGAACTGGAATATTATAATAATTATTAACATTTATTGAACACACACTACATGCTAGGCACTATGCTGTTTTAAATAATAACTGATCGTTACTTTTAAATGTCAGCAACCCTGTGAAGTCGAGCTATTGTTCTTTTCATTTTATATGTGAGGACACTGAAGTTCAGAAAGTAAAGTAGCTTTCTCACCTACTAGGTGGCAGAGCTAGGATATAAAACATTTCTCTCTAATTCCAAATCCCCTGTTACTAATAATCTGCCTAGTCAATAATTTTTTTAGCCATCAAAAGATTTATTCAAGTCTTGGGCAGCAGGAAACAAAGAGAAAATGCCTACTCTCATGGAGGGATTAATTATGTACCATGTGACTGATAGATATTTATTGAATCCTATAAGTCAATAACTGGACCTTTTAATAGTGTTCTTGTCTTAAATAAGTAGTACAACACTTTACATGCATTTTCCCCCAATAATTTCCTTAGGTCTTTGGTACTATGAAAAAAGAGCTAAATTGACATATTCCTTTCTTAATCATTCTTGGAATTGTTAAAATATGACTTACCTGTCTTAGAGTAAATTAAATAAATAAATGTAAAAAACAAAACTGATTAATTGCTGGTGTTTGAAATGACACTTTTTCTCACTCCTTCCCAATGCCTGGTTTCAGTACTATTCTGGAAACACTGGAAATATTCCAACCTGGAATTTCTCTGTCTCATGTTCTCCTGATACTTTTGCTCTGATCACTGAATTGCATTATCGCTTTTACTCTCCTGTGACATTATGATATAATGCTCACCACAATGATGAGTAGATTTGATTTGCTTATTTTTAAATCCATGCCTTATTACAAGCAAATCTCTCATGCTTGATCTCTTACTCTATTCCTCTGATTTTATCTCCTAAGTACTTCAGAAATCAATCCCTGCTGTCCTGTTATTATTACCACTGCTCTCAGTCACACACACACATGTTGTTTTATCTGAAGAACATGAGCTTCCTAACTGGTGTCCCTGTCTTTACTGTTGCCCTTCCCACAGCACACATGGCATGCACTGTTATTATCTAGAAGCAACTAGGATGACTTAAGTGGCAAATCTGTTCTAGCACTTTCATTACACAATATTCCAACATCTATAATTCTTAACCACATTAGAAAGAGATGATGGTAGTATTCCTAAATTATTACAGGCTTCTTTCACTACGGGTGAATATCTTTATTTACGTATTGTAACACTAATACCTGTAGTATAGTGTTATTTAGAAAACATTTGTTGAACTGACCTGAGATAAATATGACATTAACTTTGCAGAGAGACTAATTAGTTATTTATTTGGCTTATGATTGCAATCCTTCCTTCATTTCTTGCTTCCATTTTTTTCTTCCTTTATTCCTTCCTCCTTCTTTCCTTCCTTCCTTTCTTCCTTCTTTTTATTCTTAGAGTATTTTTAATACACTTATCATAGACAGGATCTTTGTGTTTGGGACCCAGGAAAACAAAAGTGTCTGATTTGTGGAAGCTAGGTTGTGTAATTAAGAATTAAAAATAAAAGTAGAAAATGTAGTAGATAGGTGATGTATTATTAGATTTTAAGTCCTATGGGGAAAATAAGTAAAAGCTGAGCAAAGTAGAGATGATCCAGAATGCCAGAGGGGACAGTTGGAACAGGCTGAAGTATGAAATAGGGCTGTCAGAGTAGATCTCATTGAGAAGGCAAGATTTGAGCAAACATGTGAGGGAGGCGGAGGGATGAGCCAAATAGATAATCTCAGGAAAATTCATCCCAGTCAGGTTAAAGAGCTGTAGCAAAGCTGGCTCATATTTGATATCTTCCTTTATCTTATTTTCACCAGCTAAAGATACAAGTCCAACCTACTGAACACCTTTAAAACACTAAATTACTGTTGCATATGAATATTGATTTGTTCTGTAGTTCATGGCTATAGAATTTGCACTGTAATTTTCATTCACTTGCATTAGTTCCTGTTTCTAAGCAGCAGCTCTGAATACTGGAAGGGAGATTGCACCAGAAGGTAACTGTGTGTGGGAGGAGGGAGAAAAGCCGTGAGCTATTCAACTGAAGCTGTTGTAGAGGCAGGCTAATGCCACAGAAGGGCCAGGGAGCAGAGTGACAGATAAATGCAGAGTGGCGGGAAGTGAGGCACCAGATACCAACATGGAAAAATGCAGCTCTAGGAGAAGAGGAACCTTTTAGGATATTGACAGTGTGACACGGAGACGGAAGCTCAGGTATGAAGAAACGTCCAAGAAAGAAAACACAGGCAACATTTTTCTTAAGTCATGGCAAGTCAATAAATAACTAGATACACCAAAAGTTGCTTTTCTGTGAAAGAAGGCTTCATTAAAGAGTCTTAAGACTAGTAAAACAGATGCAAATGGTGGGAACAATTAAGAAGACCACTACAGAGTCAGGGGTAGGCATTTATGTGCCTGTGACATCTTAGAGAATTTTTTTCAGGGTAGTCAAATCAAGAACTTTGTTCCCCTATATACTTACTTAGCACTTTTAGTGGACGGTGGAGTCTTATTTTAACACTTTAAGAACTCACAGAGGCCTTCCACAAAAATTCGCAAAGATAAAATGTCTAAAACATCATGAACATCATGAAGAGTACTACTTCTTTTTCTTACAATATTATAAAACAAACATACACACACAGCAATTCAGAACATCCAGAAGACAGACCATAAGTTAATGCTTGTTGTGTTCGTCACTGTTTTTTTTTTCTTTTTCCCCCTTTTATATTTTTTTAAAATATTTTATTTGTTTATTTATTTGACAGAGAGAAACACAGCTAGAAAGGGAACACAAGCAGGAAGAAGCAGGCTTCCCGCCGAAGCAGGGAGCCCGATGCGGGGCTCGATCCCCGGTCTCCAGGATCATGACCTGAGCCTAAAGCAGTCACTTAACCAACTGAGCCACCCAGGTGCCACCCTTTTATATTTCTTTATTCAATTTAGTTGCACAGAGAATACTTTGATGAAAGAGTTTTACTTCTGAGGTTATACATATGATTTTGGGTTATCTAGTTAAAGGTTGAGAATGACGGTGATACCAGTGGTTTACCAGGTAGGCAACCCAAGCGAGTATAAGATGTGTGGGAAGACATTCTCAAGTCAGAAAAAGGGGAGCTTTGTCCATAGTGATTGGCTCACAGAAACTACAGAAAGAGATAAACCAGGAAGATGATGCTTCCAGGAGACATGCACATACGAAGCAAAGAATGACAAAGATGGCCCAGAGAGGTAGATGAAAAATTAGAAAACACTTACAGGAAACTTGGCAAAAGATGATTTTAAGACCATGTAGTCAATGCTTGCAATTGTTGCAGGAGGGCAAAGGGGGATGTGATCTGAGAAGTCAGTCCCTTGAATTCAGGCATTAGAAAGCTGGGACTAAGCAATAGCAGGGGAAAATGAGGAAACAATGGGAGATGAGGCCATGAATGCTGTGAGGCCAGTGAGCAGATAAATACTAGGTTTCAGGGGTTTAGCAATGCAAGAAAAGACAGAAAGGAAGGAATTGAGGAATTGTAGAGTAGTGTGGGTCACAAAATGATCTATTAAGAACAGAAGACTTTCCTTTTTTTGTTGTTGTTGAGGTTAAGGCAGATAAAGGACATACACTTAAAGCACCAAAGCAAAAGATGGAATAATTATGAAATAATTATACAATAACAGTAATAAACACAATTTGAGTACTAGGTACTAAGTTAAATAGTTTACATTTTCTACTTTTTTTTTTTTTTTTTTAGATTTTTTATTTATTTGACAGAGAGAAACACAGTCAGAGAGGGAACACAAGCAGGAGGAGTGAGAGAGGGAGAAGCAGGCTTCCCGCCGAGCAGGGAGCCCGATGTGGGACTCAATCCCGGGTGTTCGGGATCATGACCTGAGCCGAAGGCAGTTGCTTAACCAACTAAGCCACCCAGGCGCCCCCATTTTCTACTTTCTAATATTCCTCCAGAGAAGTAATTAATGCCTTCAGTTTTTCAAAGAGGAAACTGAAGCAATTATGACATGGCCCAGATCACATAGCTCACACTTCGTGGAAAGGATATTTAAATCTAATTTTGTTAAAGAAAAAAAAACACAGAATTTATTTCAATTCTCACGGGGTAGGTGGATATTATTAGGAGCAAGGGGATGTGTTGCAGTTGAGTAATGATGAAAACATGAAGAAGAGTATTGATTTCCATGTGTGTGTATGTGTGATATAAACAGTAAAGGATTTAAACCTAATGGTGCTGAAATTTAGAGAATTTTAAACTTGCGAGGAATCAGGAATGTAGCTGATAAAGCGGAACAAAATATTTGCTGAGCAATGTCGAGAGAGTAGCGGTGAAAATATCAGATATGCAGCATTAAGAAGCCCAGGAAAAAAAAAGTGTGCAAAATTGATTCTTTATAGTCACCACATACAGGGCACTAGGCTCTGGACAACTCCACGGCATCACCTGGAATGAGATAAGAAATACATTTTATTGGGGAATCTAAAAATTTTAAGATCAATAGGAGACGTTATGAATCCGCTTCTCTTTCATCATCCTCATGATGAAGTGAGTGGGGACCAGGTGTACTTAGATGCTCAGAATGTACTTATGGTCCCAAACACTGTGGAATGCTAGTTGAGGAAAGTGAATTGACATGTTAGAGAATGTCTCCTTTACCTCAGACTTATTTGCTCTTCACTTTCAAGCACATTGGACCTAGAGCCATCTATGCCTATCCAAAAGATAATAAAACTAATCTTTCCCCAGGAACCACAGGGAAATTCTAAGAGTCGTAAACCTGCAGACTTACCTTCCTTTCCCTCTGGAGACACTGATTGGTATTCCGGAGGGCAAAAACGCAGCCTTTACCCTTCTCTTCCTCAGGAGAATGTGTTTACATTAGAGAGATTAAATTTCTCTCCTCTCAAGAGGTGAAAAAAAACACAAGGTGTACAGGTAGCAGATTCATATTTTCAGGGTTCCTGCCCTATAATACAGATCCTGGTATGTGTAGGATAACATCTGACTCTCATCACATTGCCCTGGAAGAGAGGAGAATTGAGCCAAAGAAGAATCAATGTGGTGATTACTGTTATAGTCCCAGAAGCCTTGGATCTACTTTTAAAATAATAGGAATAAATATAGGTATGAGAAACTCATCACATTGCACCTATATGCTATTGCCTTTTCTATTTGAAGTTCAAGCTTGAAAATAAAATTATCATTGTGATGACAAGCAATCTGTGTTTGAGTGCAGCTATTTCCAGGAGCTGTCTGAGATCCAGGCATCTGGCATGCAGAGTCAGGGGTCCATGTGACCCTTTCACCCATGATGGAGAGAAAGACACTGACTCCATGGAAATTCTAGCCTGGTGCAGCTCTTTTGCCTACAGAAGAAGTCATGATAGTGAGCAATAGAGTTTCCAAGAGGTCTGCTCTTTGTGTAATAGAAAAGAAAAAGAATGTGTTTGGTCAATGTAATAGTACATGGCACAATCCAAAGAATATGAAAATGGAGGGTTTAATTTTCGAGGTTAAATTGGAAGGAAAAATGAGTCAGATGAAATTCTAGAATATTGGAAAAATGGACAGTAAAAGAGTCATTTTGGTGATGTTAAGCTAAACACTGACTTCACTGGGAGAAGTGCAGAGATTTCAGAGGAGTACTTTTTCAGAATTGGTCAAGGAATAAGATTTTATTTTATTTTTAACAAGATTTTAACACATGAAAGATGTTACATCTCTGGACAGTGGGAGATTGTCTAGGATGTTATGCTATGGATATCTTGTTTAAGTAGAAAAGAATAGTGTGTGGTTGAAGGGAGAAGGTTAAGGAAAATCATATCTTCAAATGGTTTCTTTGTGAAGATCTTTGTGTTGCCAACCATTAGAACAAAGTGTGGAAACTAGTCTATGATCCAGATGTGGAAGGTATGGGTAAGATGTGACAAGGAGGGTATGGAATCTACATAATTAGGAGATGTTATTTTCAAGAAGTTTTTGCAGGATGTAAATCTAGAAGCAGAAATAAAGTATCCAGAAAAATACTATCTCAATATAAAGATCCTATACTATAAAGTGTTGAAGCAAAATCAAAAGTCAGATGCTCAACTGACTGAGCCACCCAGGTACCACATATTAAAGTCTATTCTGAAGGGAAAGTCAGTATGTATTTTAGGATAAGTGCCAACTATCTTAAATGTGTGGCAAACATTGTGTAAGTACACCCTCAGCCTGACAGAAGTTATCCATTTAGCATACATGCCGTAACTTCTGATTTTACGTTAGGTGCTGTTCTCAGTCCTGGAAATGCAGCAGCAAACACAGTAGACCACTTATCTGTCCTCACATAAATGATATTCCAGTAACATTACAGTGGCTTTATGAAGAGGACCACCATAACTTCAACTATAAGACAAAGCAATGAATTACCACAGCTGACCTGATGAAAGGGCAGGGCAGACAATCAGAGGTGGTTCTTACTCTGCTTTGTGGAGCAAAGTATGTTAGTCAATGGAGAAGATTCCTAACCTGGTGAAGTGTTTTAGGAACAACTTCAGAGGAATATTCCAAGTATCTGACCCACTTGGAGGAGAAAGCTGGCATGTCTTTTAGTCCCACTGGTGATCACAGAGCTGAATTTTTAGTATTCCAGTGATACTTAATAGTTTAACATACAAAGCCCAACCATCTTCCTCCAGTTCCTGATAACAGGTGCTTAGTGGATTCTGCAGCTATCTCCTGCATGTTATCTGCCCTCATACAGGCACCTATCTCAAACACTTCTTATCTAGGTCATCATACGGTGAAAGCAAGGAGCTAAGGTAGCAGTCCCAACTCATAAAAAAAAGATGACATAATATAGTGGGTTGGGTCTGGCTACTGGGTAATATTGATTTTCTAGTTGCCCAGCATGAGGCGATAGTCCATTTACACAATTACAAAAATTATTTGACTTATCCTATTGCTTCTGTTCCTAAATAAGACTTAGAAATACCCAATCACTGGGACACCTGGGTGGCTCAGACGTTAAGCATCTGCCTTTGGCTCAGGTCATGATCCTGGAGTTCCAGGATCAAGCCCCACATAGGGCTCCCTGCTCAGCGGGAAGCCTGCTTCTCCCTCTCTCACTCCCCCTGATTGTGTTCCCTCTCTAGCTGTGTTTCTCTCTGTCATATAAATAAATAAAACCTTAAAAAAAAAAAAGAAATACTCAACCACCAATAGGAGTATTTCTTACCTTCCAGTGGTCAGTTAAGTAGCCCTACAGTTGGCAGAAAGAAGTTGGAGCTTAGAGCTGCCCTGTGAACAAAAGCAAAGGTTAAAAGCACTATTTTAAAAAGTATTTCACCCTAGGGATGTTTTCTGGAAATGTAAGTCAGCCCTCTCGGGAAAAGTTGGAACACTTTGAGCGTTGATGCATCTGTGATTTTGTCCCAGAGGAGCTAATTTCTTACACAAAAACATGGATCTGTGTTAGCAACAGAGCTCTTTTTTGTTGGGACTTCAGTCATGTTGAAGGCATGTGAGTCACTATAGTACAGTACAGTGCAAAGGCAGAAAACCACACCAAAGCATCTTCCAAAAAGAGGAAATGAATTGACATGAAGGAGGCAATGAAGAGGACTGAGTAGGGTCCACCTGAGCACATAGATTTTGTTAACTGTTTATATAGGTTATTACGTGTGTGTGTCTATGAAGGTATAAAGGATATTGTAAGCCACTGTATAAGGGTATCATCATCATTATCATCATCAATATCATCGTTATTATTTATATGCCAACTGAAATATATATTCTTTCTCTTTCAGAAGTCTTCTTTTACCATGGTCATTGTTACTCTAGGAACAGCAACAACTAAAAGATTGATTACCTTCCCTGAAATCTCCTTGTATCCCACTAGTAAAATACAAAGAATTAAAAAGGTAGAGCATTAGTAAAAGGTCTATGTTGCTCTGCAGAATCACTCCATAACCTTTCTTTTCTATCTTTTCTACACCCAGCTGTCAGCAACATTTTCCTATAGTGGAAGGGATGTACTGGGTGTTTTCATAGGTTATAAAATATCTCCTTCCTTTCTTTTCCTCTTTTATCCTTCTTTCTTTCTTTTCTTCCTCCTCCCTTACTTTGTTTCCTCAAAAATTTGTATAGCAGTTTATGCAAAGCAATTTAGAAGTTATTTATTATGACTTTGTTCTTGTTTTTGATGACTTACTGTATGAGCAGTGAAGTTTTATCTATACCGAGGATTTGTGCTCAATGATTTTCTTCTTTGTACAAAATTTAATTCATTTGCCTCAAGGTCAAGAGCCAACATATTGATTTATAGATGCCAGCTTGATTGTATTTTCTTGCTAAAATATACTTTTAAAATATTAAAATATGTTAATTAATAATAATTACATATGTAACCCAATAAGTTTAAATGAAAAATAAACTTATTTCACTTTTTATGATCTGATTCAACATTTTACACAAATGTGTTTTCCTTGGGGTTAGGGATAATTGGTGCCCTTTGTATAGGACAGGGAAATCTAAAAATAATATAAATCTGTTACATTAGTTCCCCAGGGCTTCAGTAACAAATTGTCAAAAACTTGGTGTTTTAAAACGATAAATATTTATATAGCTCGCAAAAGTTAGGAAGCCAGAGGACTGAGATCAGTTTTCAACAGAGCCATGCTCTGTCCAAAGCAGTGGATAAGAAAACTTTCTTACCTTCTGCAGGTTCTGGTATCTGATGTCCCTCCACAGTTTTTGGCAGCATAATACAAATCTTTGGCTCTGTCTTCACATGACATTCTTCCTGTGTGTCCTTTTCCCTTAGAAGCTCATACTCATTAGATTTAGGGCCTACACCAGGCAAGTATGATTTTGTCTCAATTCTCATCTTTATAAGCCACTGTATAAGGGTATCATCATCATTATCATCATCAATATCATCGTTATTATTTATATGCCAACTTCCAACTGAAATATATATTCTTTCTCTTTCAGAAGTCTTCTTTTACCATGGTCATTGTTACTCTAGGAACAGCAACAACTAAAAGATTGATTACCTTCCCTGAAATCTCCTTGTATCCCACTAGTAAAATACAAACAATTAAAAAGGTAGAGCATTAGTAAAAGGTCTGCAAGGACCCAAATATCTGCAAGGACCCTATTTCTAAATCAGATCATATTCTGAGGTTGTGAGTGGACATGAATTCTGGAAAGACACTACTAAATCCACTACATGCATTAATGCAAAAGGTGAGCATTCTAGGGTTGTTGCAAGATTGGATGGATGCTGGATAACCCACTAAGATCTTTCTTGAGTGAAGGACTTACTGGCAGAATACCTTCAAACATCAGTAATTCTTTTCAGGAATTATCTCAGCTGAAATGGGTCACCTTGCCCAAGATTCTTTGAGCAGTTTGCATCCAATGACGGATTGTTGGGGAAGGGGTTCAAGACATAACCCTCTTTCCCCCAGTCATTATAGTTCTCAAGGAGCATCATGCCTCCTTGTTCTATGCAGGTCAGCTCAGATTTCCACTGAGATTTCACTGCATGTGGACATCTCCATCTGCCTAATGCGTTTCTTTGCTCTCCTATCCTTATCTCCTCTCTTACTGGGTGCCTCCTACATGCCCTATAAGGCATGCACTTACAAACCTCCCTGATACAAAACTTCTTTCAGTTTCTACTTCCAGGGGATTTCCTCCTGCTATATAATATATGGATACACAACTTATATGACTGTTTCAAAAAAGAATGCTAATCTCCATTATCTATGATACCTTTTACCTGTGGGAAGCAGGGCCTTAGTAAGGCCACCTGCACCCAACTGCTAACAAGCTGATTTTGTGCAAGCTCTACTCCCTGCAACAGTTCATACTGGAACGTCACTGATGGCTAGCAATATGTTCTGTTATGCTATCTTCAATCTTTGTGGTTTACTTACTTAAGTTACCTGCTAGAGAAACTCCCTGCTGCCTGCGCTATAATTACCCCCTTGAACTTGCCAATAAACGAGACTTTATCAGAATCCTGTCTTGTCTCCATCTCTCGTGTCTCTTGTCCTGTCATTCTCACTCCCCGTCTAGGGTCTCCGTTGACTACCTGCAGGTCGGGTCAAGTGGCACCCAATGTGGGGCTCGACAATGGGGGAACCAGTGAAGAATGCTGTTCGAGGCAGCTGGCATAGTTGTCGACAAAAAGAGGAAACGGTGTGATAACCTGTCGTCACGTCTGAACCTCGGTAAGGTGAACAGCGATTATGGGACAAGGAATCAGTCAGTATGAACTCTTTGTTGAAGGATTAAAAAAGGCTTTAAAGGCACGAGGGGTAAAGGTCACAATTAAGCAGTTGTTACGATTTTTTGATTATGTTAAGACTGTTTTCCCTTGGTTTCCAATTGAGGGAATTATAGATGAAAAAAATGGAGAAGAGTAGGTGATGCCCTCAAAGATTATTATAATACCTTTGGATCTGAGAAGGTCCCCATTATGGCTTTCTCTTATTGGAATCTGATAGATGAATTC
>PITA01016616.1:19793-46125 GCA_004023965.1 Spilogale gracilis
TTTTTTTTTAAAGATTTTTTATTTATTTGACAGAGAGAAACACAGCCAGAGAGGGAATACAAGCAGGGGGAGTGAGAGAGGGAGAAGCAGGCTTCCCGGCGAGCAGGGAGCCCGATGTGGGACTCGATCCCGGGTCTCCGGGATCATGACCTGAGCCGAAGGCAGTCGCCCAACCAACTGAGCCACCCAGGCGCCCCTGATAGATGAATTCTTATCCCAGAGACAAAAGGACCCTGGTTGTAGCCAATGCTATAAAAGCAGGAAGGGAAATACTCTGACAGGAAGAGGCCAATAAGAGTGAGGAAGCTAACCCCAAAAGCGAGAAAGGGAGTGATAAGATACAGGAGGATTTGATGTCCTTTGATAGTGAGGATGATCTGGATGCAGTTAAAGGGATCAACAAAGCCAGATTAGAAAAATTAAAGAGAAAATCTCAGTGTCGACACAGGCAGGGGCAGATCCTGATCCTCCCCTGAGAACTATGTCTTTTTACAAATGCAATATGATGCAGGGCTGTTTGCCCAAATACAAGTTGCAGCTACTAAAGCATGGAGAAAAATCCCATCCAAAGGAGATGTGAGTGCATTCCTTACTGGTATTAAACAAGGTCCATATAAGCCCTTTGCTGATTTTGTCCATCCCCTCTTCATGGCCACCAGCAAAATCTTTGGCAGTGCCGAAGTGGGGACTGATTTTGTCAAACAACTTGCCTTTGAAAATGCCAACACTGCATGCCAGGCAGCTATCTGCCCCTATAGTAAAAAGACCGACCTATCCGGCTATATCTGCCTTTGTTCTGATATTGGGGCAGCCTACCAAGAGGGGCTCGCCATGGCTGCAGCCATGCAAGGCTATACTGTTAGACAGTTTTTATCTCAACAAAACAGAAACAAATGTTTCAGTTGCAGGCAACAAGGCCATTTTGCCAAAGAATGCAAGGCAGATAAAACAAAACACCCTAAAGCTGCCCCTGGACTTTGTCCCAGATGTGGCTTGTGTGTGGAGGGAATCTAGAATTTACTGCCTTGCCCACCAACTGTCAGGATTTTGTTTACAGGCAACTATGCTCCCAGATATTAATATTATCCCTGGAGACGAGCCAATATCTTTACCCAGCTTTGACTACATCGCGGAATGCGAAAAAGGGGCCGTGCCATTTATACCCCTACTTGTAGGGCTAGGAGTTTCTGGTGCTTTAGCCTCCAGCACAGCTGGTCTGGGGGTTGCTATACACTCATACACAAAATTGTCTAATCAGCTGATCAGCGATGTTCAGGCCCTGTCTAGTACTATTAATGATATCCAAGATCAAATTGACTCCCTAGCCGAAGTTGTTTTACAGAACCGTAGAGGTTTAGATCTGCTCACTGCAGAGTAGAGAGGGATTTGCTTGGCCCTACAGGAGCATTGCTGCTTTTATGCCAACAAGTCTGGGATTATTCGAGATAAGATCAAGAAGCTACAAGAAGATCTGGTGAAAAGAAGAAAAGAATTGTTTGAAAACCCTCTTTGGAGCGGGCTTAATGGGGCTCTCCCTTACCTCCTTCCCTTGCTGGGGCCCCTGGCTGGCTTGCTGCTCTAATTTTCGCTAGGACCTTTCCTTTTCAATAAACTTATGGCCTTTGTTAAACAACAAATAGACGCTATTAAGATGCAACCCATACAGGTCCATTACCACAGGCTTGAGACTGCGGACAGAGAGTCTTACCTGGGAATATAAAAGAGCCATAAGGGACATTCTGTTAACCCATTCGATTGGCTCTCTCCTCATCCTTGGTGAGCTGGACTGGATAGCCAGAGACGGGCAACTGGAAAACGCTTGTCTCTAGCTTAACAAGCTCCTATACACCACCTAAAACAGGAGCTGAACCCAAGCTGTTCAGACCTTGCATGACGGGTAAAGTGTATATCTATGGGATGTGCATGTTTTTCCTGACCTAAGACAGGCACAGTCCTCGCAAGGAAAGACTTACTGGCCTATTAAATATTTAAAAGAAAGGGGACCTGTGGGAAGCAGGGCCTTGGCAAGGCCACCTGCACCCAACTGCTGACAAGCTGATTTTGTGCAAGCTCTACTCCCTGGAACAGTTTGTACTGGAACATCACTGATGGCTAGCAATATGTTCCATTATGCTATCTGTAATCTTTGTGGTTTAGTTACTTAAGTTACCTGCTAGAGAAACTCCCTGCTGCCTGCGCTATAATTACCCCCTTGAACTTGCCAATAAATGAGACTTGATCAGAGTCCTGTCTTGTCTCCATCTCTCATGTCTCTTGTCCTGTCATTCTCACTCCCCCTCTAGGGTCTCCATTGACTACCCGCGAGTTGGGTCATTTACCAAATTATTATTATGTTTTATTCCATCCTACCCTAGTCTATTCTCCCTGTCCTCTCTATCCTATCCTATCCCATACTATCCTATCCTACTCTATCTTATCATCTTATCCTATCCTGTCATTGTAACCTATCCTATCTTAAACTATTCCATTCTGCCCCATTGTCTATTGTGGGCAGAGATTAGAGAATCTTTGTCAAAATGGACTCAGTGGGGCACCTGGGTGGCTCAGTTGGTTAAGCAACTGCCTTCGGCTCAGATCATGATTCTGGAGACCCAGGATCGAGTCCCACATCAGGCTCCCTGCTCCACGGAAAGCCTGCTTCTCCCTCTCTTACTCCCCCTGCTTGTGTTCCCTCTCTGGCTGTGTTTCTCTCTGTCAAATAAATAAAATCTTAAAAAAAAAATTGACTTAGTGGGCACCACAAACAATAGCTGGAAGAAATATTGCTCTTGCACCCTCTCTATGAAAATAAAGCACATCTTTCTGACTGTAGTTACATTGACTCTTAAAAGAAATTGTATAAATGGATAAATATATTAATAAATAGCCCTCTACACTATGCAAATGGCAATTTGGGTTACGTTTTGCCAAAATACTATTACAATTTCTAGAAATGCGTATGAAAATGCATGTTAAAAATGTAACCAACTACTCACCAGATTCAAATTAATAAAAATTTATAAAATATGAAATATAAACTAGAAACAGTCTTGTGTAAAATATTTGAATGTCTAATCCTAAGTTAAGATAGTCAAGAAAGTCTTTTTTTTTTTTTTTAAGATTTTATTTATTTGACAGAGAAACACAGCCAGAGAAGGAACACAACCAGGGGGAGTGAGAGAGGGAGAAGCAGGCTTCCCGCCGAGCAGGGAACCCAATGTGGGGCTCGATCCCGGGTCTCTGGGATCATGACCTGAGCCAAAGGCAGTTGCTTAACCAACTGAGCCACCCAGACGCCCCAAGAAAGTCTTATTCAACTAAACAAATAAGCAAACACATACATATTTTTTACTCTAAATCAGAATTTTCCCTGATATCTATAAACCTACAAGGTAGACAGCACACAACAATCTTTCTTGTGGTGGTAGCAGATCTTTGAGACCAATTTGCAGTACATTTTCTAGTTCTATCTGGTATACTTTTCGAATAAGTCATACACTCCAATATTCTGTAAAACCTGGTGTCAAGGGCACCTGAGTGGCTCAGATGGTTAAGCCTCTGCCCTCAGCTCAGGTCATGATCTCAGGGTCCTGGGATCGAGTCCCACATCGGGCTCTCTGCTCGGTGGGGAGTCTGCTTCCCTCTTTTTCTCTGTCTGCGTCTCTGCCTATTTGTGATTTCTCTGTCAAATAAATAAATAAAATCTTAAAAGAAAAACAAAAAATAAAAAACAAACAAAAAAACCTGGTGTCAAACTATGTTAAGTCCCCCATTCCCTGCCATCTCTTGTTGTATGCATACAAATATTTTCTCTTACTTTAAATATATAGAATTTTATCATTTTTATTTTCAAAACAATGAAACTCTTGCTTCATTACGGTTGTTTATTGGTCCTTAAGATTAAATAATGGAAAAAAAATGGTGTAAGTGCAGTACAGTGGAAGAAACTCTAAACTTAGTCTCCATTTGCCCAGTTTGAACTCTAGTAGTCAATGTGAAAAAATGAATAAATAAGTATTGGGTACATCATGTCTGCACTTTAAAAATAATAAAAAATAAACCAGCAAGAGTGTTTTAAGGTAGACAGAATGCAAAAATGATTCTTTAAGGAAAGCTTCTGAAAGGAATCTAGAGCTCTAGACACATCATATGAGTTTGAGAATAATTTTAAAAGACAAATTAGAAAATAAAGTCTCAAAAGTTGATTTTAAGTCAATTGTTAAGTTGGTGTTTGATATTTCCTATTGTGATACTTAAAGAATGATGTGGATTTTAAACAACTATTTCCTTTCTTTTTTGAAAACCTACTATACAGGTTCTATTAGGATAGAGATATAAGTATGAGTTAGGTATTTTCAGGAGCCATAACAAAGAGAGGATATGGGATGAAAGAGATAATTGCCAGCCTGAATTTGTTACTATTAATAATGGGAACACTGACATAAGAGAGACGTAATTGAAATTTCAAAAATAAAATGGGAAATCAGGTGTTAAAGTTGTCTTAAAAGAAAATTGACCACTTCACATTAATGACAAAAACCCAATAACCTGACAATGTCAAATGCTGGTGAGGATGTAGAGCAACAGGAACTCTCATTCATTGCCCGTGGTAATACAGCTGGGTACAGCCACTTGGAATGATGGTTTGGCACATTTTTATAAAATTCTGGACTCTTACCATATAATTGAGCAATATTTTTCTTTGATATTTACTCAGATAAGTTGAAAACTTATGTCTACAGAAAAAAAACTGCAAACTAAATTTTATAGCAGTTTTATTCATAATTTCAAAACTTGGAATTACTAAGGTGTACTTTAGTAGGTGAATGGGTAAACTGTGGTACATCCAGATGATGGAATATTATTCATCACTTAAAAGAAATAAATGAAGTTATGAAAAGACATGGAAGAAACTTGAATGTATACTACTAAGTGATAAAAGTCAGTCTAGAAAGTCTACATTTTGTATGACTCCAACTATATGACCTTCTGGAAAAGACAAAACTATGGAGAAAATTTAAATGATCAGTGGTTGCCAGGGATTCAGGAGGGCTGAATAGGCAGAAAACAGTACTTTTAAGACAGTGATGTTATTCTGTCTGATTCCATAATACTGCATTCATATCATCATGCATTTATCAAAATCTTCAGAATGTAAAACTCAACCAATGAACCCTAAAAGAAAGTACGAATCTTGAATGATAATGATGTGGGAATGTAGGCTCATTGATTGTAATAAATGTATCAGTGTGTCACAAGATGTTGATACTGGGAGAGAGACTGTAGATGTGAAGAGCAAGGTATATTTGGAGACCTTGTTTCCCCCTCATTTTTGCTGTGGCTAAAGCTAAAACTAAAAGTCTATTAAAATAAAAAAATAAGCCAAAACAAATTTATATAACAAATATCAGAGAGTTTTATAAAACTAAAAGTGTGTCCTAAAATAAAAAAAGGGGGGGATTATTACATTAGGTAAAGAATGATCTTAGAAAAATTTTCCTTGTTTTAGGTGAAATTAATTTTACACATTATAAATTATCATAAAGAACTAATAATATCAGTAAAGAACATTGTATAAATTGACCTATTACTATATTTATATAAGGAAAACAATTTTAATTTTCCTCCATATCTAGAAATAGAAGATTCCTAAAATAAAAGATGACTTGGGGGTGCCTGGGTGGCTCAGTTGGTTAAGCGACTGCTTTCAGCTCAGGTCATGATCCTGGAGACCCAGGATCGAGCCCCATATGGGGCTCCCTGCTCGGCGGGAGGCCTGCTTCTCCCTCTCTCAGTCCCTCTGCTTGTGTTCCCTCTCTAGCTGTGTTTCTCTCTGTCAATAAATAAATAAAATATTTTTAAAAAAGATGATTTGTAGCACATAGCAGGATATTTTACAGTCATTAAAAATGAAGATGTAAAACAGAATTAATGAAGGAATACGTAAAAAAACCAAGAAGATAATTTAATTTTTGATTAGCTCAAATGGACATTTATGTATTATTATATATGCATTTATATATTACATTTATATTATACATTACATATAATATAAATACGTATATATACACATTATATGTACATTTATATATTATATATTTATTTGTTTTTATTTATTTTTTTTAAAGATTTTATTTATTTGACAGCGAGAAACACAGCTAGAGAGGGAACACAAGCAGAGGGACTGAGAGAGGGAGAAGCAGGCTTTCCACCGAGGAGGTAGCCCGATGTGGAACTCGATCCTGGGTCTCCAGGATCATGACCTGAGCTGAAGACAGTCGCTTAACCAACTGAGTCACCCAGGCGCCCCAATATATATTATATATTTAAAAAAAGAATTCACTCTCAGCTCCTGGAAGACTAACAGAAAGTCATGCTTTGCAACTGCTGAAAACTTAGATGAGCTGCCAAGAAAGCAGCATGAAAACAGACACATACTTCTGATAGGACCATTTTTTTTTTCCTTAAAAGATGAAACAATGTTCAAGATGTATTAGTAGGAAGCTATCTTCCTGTCATCAACAATCCATAAGTAGCAAAGAGAAAGAAGTTGTGGAAAGAGTTGAACAGCTGAATATTGGATGTATGTGTGTGGATTTTGTTAGATATGCCATATCGATAAAGATAAATATGTGTAGTAAATATATAATATATATTATATAGTCCATCTTTAAGTCCCATTTTTGTATTATATATAACCAAATTATATAGTATAGTATTTATTTATATGTAATTGTACACACACACATAAAATATAAAAATGGGGATCTGAAGATTGAAAATCCATTGTAAAAGAAAGCAAAGTGGAAAAATTTTAGTCACAGATTGAATCACTCAGAAATTTAGAAAATAAATCTTGGGGCACCTGGGTGGCTCAGTGGGTTAACCCTCTGCCTTTGGCTCAGGTCATGATCTCAGGGTCCTGGGATTGAGCCCTGCTTTGGGCTCTCTGCTCAGCGGGGAGCCTGCTTCCTCCTCTCTCTCTGCCTACTTGTGATCTCTCTCTCTGTCAAATAAATAAATAAAATATTAAAAAATTAATTCTTATAAATGTTCTTCAAACTAGTAGCTGAATGACTTGAAGTTCTAAATTAGATTGGATTAAAAAAACAACAAAATCTACACAGTGCATTTCCTTTTTCATTACGTGCTCTCTTTTTAAAAAGTGTACATTTTCAAATTGAAATATTGACTGAAAATGTTCTATTTCAAAACATAGGTTCAAATGAATGACTAGGAGTGTAAAGGTCTGAGATAGCCAGTCGGATGCCATGTATTACAAATGAGTCGCAAAACAAATGAAATCAAAATAAATTCCAGCTCTTATTTTATTTTCTGGCTTCTTTATATGACATATAATATTACCTTTGGGTGTTATGTGGGATATTAATATCTGACATATTTCTGTCTAGCTAAATCATAGTCCTGAGTCTCCCCCTTCTATATATATGATAATAAATAATATTTTTCAGGGGCCCCTGCATGGCTCAGTAGGTTAAGCATCTGCCTTGGCTCAGGTCACCATCCTGGAGTCCTGGGATCAAGCCCCACATTGGGCTCCTGCTCAGCAGAGAGTCTGCTTCTCCCTCTGCCCCTTACCCTGCTCTCACTTTCTCTCTTTCAAATAAAATCTTTAAAAAAATAATGTTTTCCAGATGTGTGAGTTTTTATATTAACTGATAATAAAATCATAATAACCTAAAGTGGAAGGAAAAATAGAAAAGAAAAATCTTAGGAACATTAAGACAACAAAAATGCAAAATAAATAAATAATAAATAAATAATAAATAAATAAATAAATAAAAGCATGTATAATACTTTGTCTTAATATGCATCAAATCCTTTAGCTGCCCTCAAAATAGCAATCACGATTCTCTACTTCTGGCAGAGTTGCCCGCACACTCAGTAAACTAGCAAGACTCTAGCAATTTTGGTCCCTTGATCATTAAAATGAAACAGACTAGTGACTATACACACAAACAAACAGAAAACAGCAACACAGTAAAGCCACACAAAGTACCAAACAAATTTTAGCCCATGGCATAACCCAAGTCTAGGATTCTGGCTACCCTGAATTTAGAGTATTGAGCCTTTAATCTTCTTAAAACTCTTCTGTGATATTTGTTGTCCTAGCACAATCTTTAAATTGTGACAATGACTCTCTCTTGTTACCAAAGGTAGAGACACAGAGCCCGGAAAGGTCATAGTGTTCTAATAAAGCCCTCTGAGAAAACAGCACGCACGTCCAAAGTTTCAATTCTCTTGAAATCAATAAACTTCCAAATGTCTCCAGGAAGCCATGCTTCCTGTGAGCCAGGTTGTCTTTTCCAGATCTTCGGGTGTCTTACCTTGGGTGCTCCAGCACTTAGCGGGTCGATTAACTGCTACAAGCACTGATTCCCCTAAGGAAATTCATCCTTATCTTTTCAGCCCAGCGACCCGAAGGATAGTGATTGGGGAGGGAGAAAGTCAGTGAAGGAATTTGGTAGCACAGCACATGGGAAGAACAGACTGGCATGGTGTATAGATAGGATTTGGTTGGCTGCTTGCCTCTTTTCCTTCCTATTCTGTGCTTATATCTCAATATTTTACAGTTCCATTTATTCATAATTTTTTCTTCCCCATAATGGAAAAATATTATAAGCCTGTCTAAAGTCCTACATGATACCAAAAGAAGCAAGATCATCTGCAAAACAAAAGCTCCCCTCAGACACGTTAAAAGCTGGGCATAAATTGGTTAATATTTCTCCAGTAGCTGTTTTGCTCAATGCTGATTTGCTCAACCTTGTGGCCTCTCCCCTGGGAGGTTATAACACTTACTGTGAGTACATTTGCGCTCCATGAAATCACAGTCAACCGAGCGAGCTATACATCAACTAATACTTTGCATGAGCTATGTCTTATTTCAAGTGTAAAATCAGCAAAATCCACATGTTTGAACAGTGCATTTAAAATATACTAATAATACCTATATTCAGAACAAAATAATCCTGATTTATGAAAGAGCTTCATTGAAACTTTACAAAGAAAAAAATGCTTCTTTTCCACATAATTAACGGTATTTAAACTTTTAAAAGTTGAAAATAATTTGTACAGGTTAAAAATATCTTTTTTCTTTTCTTTCTTTTTTTGGTCTTGTTCAACAATTTTTCCTTTACAATATTTAAATCCCATTTGCTTAAGGTTGATCCCCATGATTTCATATACTTTGTGAAAAAAATTACTATTTTTCATTTACAGTGTGTTCCATAAATATATATCCTCTCACCTGTGCACGACTCTCCCGACTACCACCGATGCTGCTATCAGGAGGCGTATTAAAGAGTAGATTCAGACACCATGATGCTTTCTCTAAACCAAACAAAAACTAGCTTTATATTTATGATACAGAAGAAAAAAAAAAGGTTGAGGTGATTTAAAGAAAGACCTATCTGCACTTCCTGCTGAATGTCTGTGTTATTTTATCAACGACTGACTGAGTCAATATGTAGCAGTTAAAAGCAGAGATTCTGGAGTTAAACAGGTTTATATCCTGTGTCTTCCATTTATTTTCTGTGTGACCTTAAAAAAGTCTACCTAATTTCTTTTTGTCCAGGAGTTCCTTTGAAGGAAGGGTATTATAATACTAGTAAACTAAATTAAATTATCAGGATTAGATGAATACACATATAGGCACATAGTGCTTAGAATTCTCATTGGTTATGGAAATAGTAGATACATGGATAGGTGCAGGTGCAATGAATATGTTAACCATAATTCCTGAATTCATTGGCACAGTATGTGTCCTATCCAATCTTGAAATTATCTTCAAAACTAAAGAGACACCATTTAAGCTTGTTGCCATAACTCTTATAAGAAAGTTACTTGCACACACATATGGGACAACTTTCTAATCACATTTCTGGACTACAAGCACACATGTTATGAAGGATCTAAAACCTATATGCACAGTTCTTAGTACACAAAAGGCCCATAGGAAATGTTCTGTGACTTGAAGTTCGGCAGGAGGAAAAGAGAGCTGTCATTTGGGACTGATTTTTTTCATGTATCTGCTCTGTAGAGGACAGTCATTAAGGCTAGGACAGGACCCAAGAATAGAAAAATGAATCATAAATATTAATGTGTATATGTTTGATGTTTCAAGGCATTATATCAGTACTATTAGAAGTCTTACTTATAAAACAAGAAGGGAATTATCATACCTGAAAAAAATCTGGAATGGTTTACAAATGAGGTTTATAGTCAGATTTTGGATAGGCATGGCAATCTGAGTTTGCAAAAAGGATATTGAAATGAGAATGAACAGCATTTGAAATGACCTAAGAATATTGGTTCAACTTGAGGGACTTGAAAATAATTTTTTAAGCATAGCATTTAGACACCTGGAACCTAGCAAGAGAAGAGTATTTTGGAGAGACAAATAAAGAGAACATAGTCTACAAACAGCCTTCCACAATATGCTCACAAAGTTGTTCTTTATTTTCTAGTATTTGAGAGCTCCTGCAAATGTTAAATAGAACAGCTTTATAACCAGATTTCCTTACAGAAAGATCACTTTCTTTCTACTCCTAGAGTAGGGGTACTCTAAAGAGTAAGAAGGGTATGAAGAGAAAGAAGGATAAAAATTTTGAGAAAATTATTCCAGCAAAACCACGTGAGATATAAATGAATGTATCACAATAAAAAAACAGACATGAGGTAAATTAAACATTCTTAAAAACTGGACATATTTTAGATGAACTGGAAAAGATGAACAACTATCACAGTGAGTGCTGGTAAACCCACTCCCTGATAAGAACAAAAACCTAATGTGCTGAATTGTAGGATCTGCCAATTTCCATGGTATAAATATTCCCATGCAAGGGAATTACAAACTGTCAACATGATGTCACCGGAAATGGAGTTGGGACAAATGTGCCAAATTGGGTCTCACAAGCCAGGTAGAGCTGGTCCCAGAACACCAGCAAAGATCGGGTTGACTAGGATGTAATGAAAACTGGAGCAAATAGTGAGGAAGACACGTTTTGAAAGATAGAGAGATTAGTTATGAACTCAGTTTGAAATATATTGACTGTAATTTGCTTTTGAGACATCCAGATACAAATACTCATGTAGTGGCTGTTGAGCTGCTGGGGAGCAGAGTGACCTACTGTTATAATCACCTTAGTGAAAATTGATAAATACCTGACCTAAGACAGTATTTGTAGGGAATATAGTTGAAAGGACATATTCAAATGATATTCAAAAGAAATAAATTACATGTCAGAATGGATTTGTAGAACAAGTAGGAGCCAAGATGCTTTCAGATTTCTTTAGTTGGCTTTTGTTGTTGTTGTTGTTGTTGTTGTTGTGGTTGTCTTATTTTTTCCTAATGCTGCTTTAACCAAGGTACATGAGTCACAGTTAGAGGCACATAGGTTTGGGTGCTAACAAAATGATAAATTAAATTCTAGATATATTGTGTTCTAAATACTTATAGCATTGTAGAGAGCCTGTAGAGAGTTGTCCTCTGCTGAGCAAGTGGATGGAGTATCAATAAACATGGAATAAGAGAAGAAAAACATTCCCAGTGGTGAGAAGGAAGAAGGAAACATTATAGGGAAAGGAAACACAGATGCAAGATAATTTGTAGAATATTTTGATGATGCCAGAAAAGTGGTAAAAGATAAGACAAGAAATGTTGTTCTTATCAGGTTGGGGATTGGCTCAAGTACTAAAGAAAGGAGGATTCCAGAAAGAGCGAAGATGTTGGAGGAAAGAGCATGATTGAATAACTTTGTGAAGAATTTGCAATTTGTGAGATGACTTAGAATAGGGAAAGCAAAACAGAAAGCCCTAAGGGGACATTTAAAGCAGTTTGGGCTTGAATAGATGGGAGCTGGAAATATAATGAAAACCCATGATATCTGAAAAGAAGGAAATATTTAAGAGCACCATTTTCTTTAGGAGGAGCATTTTTCCCTTTTCTTGGCAGATGTTCAGAAACTGAAGTAGTAGCCAGAAAAATAGTTAATATTTTAAAATTAACTGTAAGGCTTACAAGTTTAGAAAGAGAAAAATAAGGGCAGGGAACGCCATGCCCATCAGAGGAAATGCAAATATGCTCAGAACTCCAAGGGTTTGGGCTGCAGGTTGGTGGGATGATATGCCCAATGATGGCAGAGTGATAAGATGAGCAAGCTAACCTGGGGCATTGCAAGGAACTTCTTTGTCCTGAAACATTGTGTCTCATTCCTTATGTTGGAAACATACTTAACATTTTATTTTACTCTAAAACATAAAAAAAATATAGGTAGGTCAACTCTGAGACATTTGTATATTCCCTTTTAGATTATCTTTCAGAAAAGCTGGCTCATAATTGATTTTAGGCATATAATACATCAGAATAAACAGTTTTTGAAAGTTTGCTATTCATACTATACAAAGTATCGAATGCCATTACTAAGTATCTGATTTCTGAATATTTATATTACCTCACCATTATCATTTAACCCAGATACATTAAATCTTATTGTCATTTTTACACTAATATTTTTATATTTGAAAATTTATATTTTTTATATTTTGAAGGATATTTTCCCCATCATATTTGGTTCTTCCTTTTGATAATATACTATAATCATGGTATAAACAAATTAAATGATAAATTACTTTCTTCTCTGACTCTGTTAGACCTCTTCTTACTGAGGAATTATTTAGCAATCACTATTAAACTTTTTTTCATAATGAATATTGAATATACTGTAATAAAAACTTATTCTCACCTTGATTACTATTGGTTATTGTTGTCGAATAAGCACTTACATGTTTTCTCTTAGCTACTACAACACTTACCATTATAACCTATTAGTCACACAGGCCAGATTTGAGGCCCAATATTATTGCAACTTCATATTAAACCAAGTGTTTGGTTCAGAATAGTGGTGGCTACATGCATTTTGAAATAGATTTTATACATTTCACATTCTCTCTTTTGTTCTTTTCTTGACGTCTCCCAGAAAATCTTGTCTTGGATAGTGTGTTCTCACACACATTTTTGGAATTTTCTGATTCAAGTCCAATTTAAACATGTCTTTGCTCATAACCTTTTCCGTCTGGCATTCTAGTTGGCACATGCACTTTCTTGCCTTTATTTTATGGGCTCACTGCCCTACAGTTCTTGCTTGCATTTTTACTTGAAGATAGATTCCCGGAAAGAAAGATATTATTTAGTTTAATCATTTGCCATTTGCTAGGAGCTATTATTTGACATAAGCAAGCAAAAAAAGAAAGAAAGAAAGAAAGAAAGAAAGAAAGAAAGAAAGAAAGAAAGAAACCAAAAAAATAGAAATTAGAGGAATTGTGCACATATGTATGGATTGTAATTATCCATGTTAACCCTGTTAACATTTGTTTAGATAGTTGAAAATTGATGGCATCAGTAATATTTTTACTAGATCTTGCTAAACAATCTAAAGTAAACTAAATTCATGTAGCCTCTACCAAGAAGTAATATCACCATGCAAATAGTAAATTCCCCAAGTTGCAAAAGAAGGGTAATTAAACTAGAACTATAAATAAACTCTGATAGATACTAAAATGACTTTTTAAAAGAAATTCATGCTATGGAATCAGACATCATATTTTACACGTATGAACATGAGCTTTATTTCTTACTTACACCCAACACACATTTTCCATTTAATGTCCACCTTATTTCTAACTAAAACTTTGTGACTTGAGTAATATTTGGTTTAGATTTATAGACTTTGAGGGAATTTCTTTGGGTTGATATTAAATATTTACACATATATTTTAGTCAAGGAGTAGGTGTGATGATCTGAATGACTAATGAATCAGTAAAAAGTTGTTAATAGAGATATTCTTCTAGGTATATGAGACACCAAATGACTTGCATTTAACTCTATAGTTCTTAAGGGAAAAAAACCATCTCCTGTCACAGAGGATGAAGAATTTGAGACATTGTCAGCAATATTCAGCAGAACTATTTTATACACATTAAGAAATAATATTTTTTGGGTCAATAATCATTCTAAGATTATATGCTAGTTAATTCCAACTTGTAATACAATCATATATTAACAGTTACCACAGGTGTATATTATTTTAAAGTGTATAAAGAACTTCCCTTCTACTCTGGAAGCCATTGGAAAGTCTGTTGAAAATCATTTTATTAAATAGCATTAATTAACATTTCCACTTATTAAAAGAGTACAAAAAAATCAAAATTTAGTGATTAAGCCCTGTTTAATGGGATTCAGTAAAGATATTCTAGCTTTAAACCCTCATATTTCTTCTCTAGATGACAATGGATACAAGACAATTTCCAACTTGTTTATACGTGACTTCAAATAAAATCTAAATAAAAAAAGGATGGAGTGGTGGATCTGAGCCTAAAGTAATAGCAAATAAGTGAATGCTTCCTCCTATTTGTTTTTAAAACATTTGGGGGGAACCATAGGTCTCACTTGAACAACAAAAACAGCAACCTAAGCTAAATTCAGGAAAAAAAAAAAAAAAGTTGTTTAAGCAAGAAAGGAAACTCCCAGCTGTTTTTCTCTCTGGCAGAGTGGTAGAGGGTTAAGAAAATAATGAAACTGCCAAAGACTGAACAATAAAAAAAAATGAGATGTTAATAAATCACTAGTGTCTGGGTGACAACCATACAAAGCACCTTGGGCTCTTAGGAGCCAAAGGACGAGTTGGAAATAGGCAGGAGCATTGAAAGAAATCTCTCTGAGATATTGCTGGCTTTCACCTCCCAGAAGGCTAAGTGATGTTGGATGTGAGAAATAAAACGTCTCAAGCATTGCAAAGCATAAGGCACCCATTTCTGAGGTGAGAGCAGAATCATAGAGCCTCTGAGGTATAGAAAGCTCAAAGCAGATCCAGAAAGCAAAGAGAACTAAGCAGCAATTCTAAAACTTTGTGACAAGATGGTATAGCAAAGAGATAGCTTCTGTAAAAACCTTTAGAACACTCAAACAGGCAATCAAATGTAATCTATATTTAAAAGAAAATAATTAATAGAAACAAACTCACAAGTGAAGATGTTAGAATGATTACACAGTAACTTGAAAAAAACAAATATGTGGGTTTCATGAGGAATATGGGTATAGGTGTTACAGGACGGGTAATTTCAGCAGAGACATAGAATCTACAAAAAAGAACCAAAAGTAAATTCTAGGGGAAGATATTCATAGAAAAAAAAATGTGGTGGGGCGCCTGGGTCGCTCAGTTGGTTGAGCGACTCTTTTGGGCTCAGGTCATGATCCTGGAGACCTGGGATCCAGCCCCACATCGGGCTTCCTGCTCGGCGGGAAGCCTGCTTCTTCCTCTATCAGTCCCCTTTCTTGTGTTCCCTTTCTGTCTGTGTTTTTCTCTGTGAAATAAATAAATAAAATCTTTAAAAAAATATGGCTAGATATAGATATAGATATAGATAGAATAGAAGAATTCATTAAATAAACTAATGAATAAGCTAAACATAAGGGAGAAAATAAATGACCTTAAACTTGGAGATAAATAAGGAAGTATTTAAGTTGAAACAGAAGGGGAAAAAAAGAGGGTATAAAAGAACAGTACATGTGAAACCCATTGGACATTATCAGATTGTTCACCAGATATAGAATGGGAGTCATATTTTTCAGGAAAAAGAAAGCCTTTTAGCATTTCCTGTTGTCAGGCCTATTGGAATTGAACTATCTCAGCCTTTATATGTATGGAAATGTATTTATTTAACTTTCATTTTAAATTATGTTGTATTTATTTCAATATAGAATTTTGGGTTGGATAGAGAATTATTTGGATATAGAATTTGAGGGTATTTGAGGTTATTTTATTTGAATATAGAATTTGAGGTAGGTAAGTGGGGGGTTTTTTGCTTTCTTTTTTGGTTTATTTTATTTTTTATTTATTTTGTTTATTTTTTTATTATTTTGTATTTTTATTTACTTATTTTAGTAACAATAAAGATATTGCTTCATTCTCATACAGCCTCCATTCTTCCAGGTAAGAAGTCAACCAGCAGACATATTATTGTTCCCAAGGTTGCATGTAATATGTATGTTTTGGTCTTTGGTTACTTAATATTTTTTAATCTTTGTTTTTCATAAATTTGGTGCCAATGTTTATGGATAAGTAAGATTTCCTCTGTAGTTTTCCCTTTTTTTCAGATTTTATATGTCTCCTGGATCTATGGATTATAGGCTGTAGGGAATTTTGATGTTTCTTAGTTATTATTTTTTCTGATATTTATTTTTCCTCTTTGGTCTATACTGTACTTCTCATGATATAATTATATGATAGCATATTTGACAGGTTAAAGATACATTATAACAAAAGCAATCACTAAAAAAACTAGCAATAAGATTTAGATTAAAACCATTTCAGCTGATAAGGTGATACTGCATGGGATAAAGAAGAACATTGTATTAAAATTGAAGATATCAAGATATATGTCTGCGCTGATGGGTATAATCCAACAAAAAGGAGACTTCACAATGTTGGAGGAAATAGAGGGAGCAATTGAAGGTACAATTCAATGAATGTTGAGAGACAATAAGATCCACAATACAAATAGAGAGATTGCAATGGAATATTACTCGGTCATCAATTTGTAATGATGTGGATGAAGCTAGAGGGTATTATGCTAAGTGAAATAAGGCAGTCAGAGAAAGACAAATACCATATGATTTCACTCATATGTGGAACTTAAGAAACATAAGAGATGAACATAATGGAAAGGGGGGGAAAAGAGAGAAGGAGGAAAGCCATAAGAAACTCTTAACTGTAGAGAACAAACTAAGGGTTGCTGGAGGGAAGGTGGATGGGGAGATGGGCTAAACATGTGATGGGGATTAAAGAAGGCACTTTGGAGGCGTGGTGGGTGTTATATGTAAGTTATGAATCACTAAATTCTATTCTTGAAACTACTATTAATCTATATGTTAACTAACCAGAATTCAAATAAAACCTTGAAATATGAAACAAGCAAACAAACAAAAAACAAAGAGAGGTATTAGATTTAGATTAAAGCAGAGAGATCCTTTCCTTTTTATGGAGAAAAGCAAGAAATTGTTCTAGAGATTATTGCAAGCAAAGAGATTTGCTGCTGGTATGATGAACTAGTTCTAAAGTGAACGTGTATTTTCCCCCAATGAGGAGAAGAAGTGTCAATAGTCTGAGTCCAGGAAAGATATGGTTCTTTTCAAGGGTGGTTGAATAGGGTGATGGATCCCTAGTAGTGATTTATCCTGAAGAAGTTTGCATATTTTCTAGCCATATTCTCCTGCCAGATATAACAGGGGTTTGGGTCATATCAGGCAAGTATAATAGAGAGTGAGGAAGGAAAGAGGGGATGGGGAACTTGTGAAGGATGATATTCACAGAGATGGGCTAGGAAAGGTAAATCAGTTGAGGAACCATGAAATGTTTTCACCAAAGCCACAAACAATGAAAAACTGAGAGTCATGGGTTGGATTCCCATAAGAAGTTCAGGGAAGTGGGATCATAGGTGAGATTAGGATAGATACACAACCATTACAGTAATAAAATGTGTTATAGTGGGGATTTTTGAAATTTTAAAAAAATAATTCATGGGTTTGACTAAGATAAATTAGGATGAAAGCCACAATAAGATGAGTTTTGTTTACTTAAAGTAAGTGGTGATCAGTTTCTCCTCTTCCTCCACCTATTTTGCCTGCTCCTTCTTATGCTTCTCCTGTTTTGTCTCTTAAGGCAACACTAGGTCCCAGAATGGTAAGTTAGTTAGGCCTTCAGAAGTATAGTCTTAACAGACATATACTAGGAAAACTTAAAAAGTTGCCTAAGGGGCACCTGGATGGCTCAGTTGGTTAAGCGACTGCCTTCGGCTCAGGTCATGATCCTAGAGACCCGGGATCGACCCCTGCATGGGGCTCCCTGGTCGGTGGGAAGCCTGCTTCTCCCTCTCTCACTCCCCCTGCTTGTGTTCCCTCTCTAGCTGTGTTTCTCTCTGTCAAATAAATAAAATCTTTAAAAAAAAAAAGTTGCCTGAAAAATTTCCACTTCAGGGACTGTTCTCCAGTGATACCATCAACCCATTGTTTTACCAAACCATGTTAATGGGTGCTTTGTTTGTTCAGCTAGGTGTTGTACACACACCCATACCTCCATTGTCATTTGGTGTATTGGAAATGTGTAATTGGGTTTTTGATGAAAAGTAACTGGAATAAATGACCTGCATGTAGCATCTAAGGTGCATGGATATGACATGTCCTACAAAATACAATTTTCCTGCCTAAAAGGTCAATAACCACACCACTAAGAAACACTGCTGTAAGGGAAGAAAATTACATTCCCATCCCTTCCTCCTTTGTCCTGATAGAGTCTTACATAAATAGACATGGGTCAACTCCAATGTTATATGACTATTCTCTAAAATTTTACCAAAATCAGAAATTATTTTTTTTTTAAGATTTTATTTATTTGACAGAGAGGAACACAGCTAGAGAGGGAACACAAGCAGGGGGAGTGAGAGAGGGAGAAGCAGGCTTCCCGCTGACCAGGGTGCCCGATGTGGGGCTTGATCCCGGGTCTCCAGGATCATGACCTGAGCCGAAGGCAGTTGCTTAACCAACTGAGTCACCCAGGTGCCCCCCAAACCAGAAATTGTGTTACCTTACTTTCAGTATCACTAACATACAATTTTGTGTTGCCACCAATATTTTATTTTATAGAAGGAATCACATGCAAATTGCCAATGAGCTGACTGCATTTGAACCTGGTTCAGGATAAATTCTTCATGGGATTTCTGCTACTTCTTTACCTTGAAATCATCTATTTGTCCCTTTATACTCACTGGAAATGTAAATGTCTTTGTGAAGATTTTTCCAAGACTTTCTGTCAGAGTTAATCACTCTCTTCAATGTTCCTATACAATTTTGTACTAAAATTCTATTACATGAATGGCATTTGTATTGCAGTCTTTCCAATGTATACATCTCACATAGGATTATGAGTTCCTCAAAGAAATGCAGTTTATCCTATTCATTCCTGAATCTCTTCTATCTGTTTCATTGCCTGGAGCTCAGAAGATGCTCCATAAATATTTGCTGAGTGAATCTATTTTGTTAAGCAAAGAACACTTGCAATAAAATGACTGCCCCAGAGTTTTTAATAAATGGCATATCTTTCTGCAAATATTGAAGTGAGATCAGATTTCTTTAGGAGAAGACATACATATATTAACCAAGCACAAACAATCAAACTTCCAAGTTTTTTCTCTCCTTTTTTTTAGACTGAGGACTGTCTAAAACCAAACTAAATTATTTCTATCATTATAACATTAAAAAGATAAATAATTTGTGTATTCAAGAAGGTCCTTTTGTCTCAACAGAAAAATTTAATGATCACCTAGTAAATGAAAGTCTCTCAACTAATGAAGCTGGATTAATCTATAAATAAAATTTGGGGTAATTATTTTAAATTCATTGTTGTTTCTGACCTATTAGCTCTTCAGCCTCTTCCCTATTTCTTCATATTCTTGTTCAGAACTCTGAGCCATGATCCACACAGACCTAGAAGCTTGGATACAAATTAGGAACTACCAAATAATTGTTTGATAGGATTGTATAGAGTTCCATAATTCTTAACTTCCCTAAACTCCAATCAATATTTACCTGACTTTTATTTGATCACCTAGTAGCCCATTCTCTTTAGCAACTAGCAAAGGAAGGTTCAAGAACAAGTGAAAGTGACAGAAAATATCTTGATCCTTATGTCAGTGTTAAACATCAAGGGGGAAATCCATATATTCTTAATTGATTGGATTTTTCTACTTATTAAAAACAATTTGGATTTTAAATGATTTCCTTCACTGATTTGATTGATGATGAACATTGCAGCAAAAATTCCCAAAGGAGTATTTCAACCTAATCCCTTAAAAGAGACATGTCATTAGAGCAGCTACAATTTGTTGCTGCATTCCAAAGAAACTTCCCTGGCATGGTCATAAATGAAGCAGGAGAGAAAGCATCTGTTTTCCTTCCTGTGGGGTTATAGAAGCCATGAAAGACAATAATAGTTTGGGAGGATTATCTGGCACAGAGCTATTTCCCTTCTTGGAGAACTAGTGATAAGAGTTTCTGGGATACAGATTTAGAAACTGTGGGATCCTGTGCACCTGAGTTGCTCAGTCGGTTAAGTGGCTGCCTTCAGTTCAGGTCCTAGGGATGGAGTTCCACACTCTGTGCCCTGCTCATGCGCTCTCTCTCTTTCTCTCTCTCTCTCTTTCTCTCTCTCTCTCTCAGATGAATAAATAAAATCTTTAAAAAAAAATTAGAAAATGTGGGATCCTAACTCATTTACCACATGTTAGCCCACAGGCCCATTCTAGGGCCAGAGACTAAGTTCTCCTGTAGAACTTTCTGCTTAGGATACAGTTGGAACACCTATTTGCAAATACTACCCCATGATTTTATTAACACAAATCTAATTCTTTTTCTCTTCATTAATGTACATGTCTTCATGTGAGAACAATACTACAGTCATATAACAACCTAATGGATTGTTGTATTCTTAACTGAATATAGTGATATAACTTAAAAAATAGAGTTTCCCTGTTCCATCCAAATTCAGGGCACTCCTACATTGTAAATATGCTTACTCAGGGTTTTGTGGCTTTGTATTTTCAGATTTATTTTAGGAAAGATACTAAAAGAAAAGAAAAACTCAAAATAGAACACAAAGAATTGTCACTCAGATTGAGGTAAGGGAAACAAATAGCAACATTGTGTCCTAACTCTAAAGTCGGTACAATTTGATAGTCTGTCTACGAAGAATTTATTAATAATGGATTTGTGAAATGTTTGCAATTTTAAAGGTGCTTTGTTCTATATCTGCCTATGAGACTTTTGTTTAATACTTACTATTGCATTGGGGCACCTGGGTGGCTCAGTTGGTTAAGGACCTGAACTGAAGGCAGCCACTTAACCAACTGAGCCACCCAGGTGCACAGAATCGGCTCAGGTCATGATCCTGGAGACCTGGAATCGAGTCCCACATCGGGCTCCCTGCTAGGTTGTAGCTCCTTCCTGGGCTACGGGGTTTGGGGTTTCTCCCCTGGTCCAGCCAGGGGAAAAAGGTGGGGTTGAGCAGGATGATGAGTGTTGACGGCCAAAAACACACCCAAGCCAGGAGGTCTGTCGAAGCAGGATCTCGTTTATTAAAGCGGTGCCACAGAATATATTGGGCGAGCCCAGCAGGGAGGCGGGAAAAGGGAGGGGGAGAGGATAAGGCCCAATCACTGTAAAGGTCACCAGTCCATGCAGTGCACATGGGGACGGAAGTCTCATAGAAATATGCAGCGGCCACAAGCGGATCATGTCTGCGGAAGTCAGATAGACCAATCCCGGGCTGCCAACCGCGGATAGGGAAGTGATTGCCATGAGGAAGGTTTTGTCACTATAGGGTGTGTCCCCTATACTAGGTGGGAAGCCTGCTTCTCCCTCTCTCACTCTCCCTGCTTGTGTTCCCTCTCTGGCTGTGTTTCTCTCTGTCAAATAAATAAAATCTTAAAAAAAAAGCCCAACTTACTGCTGCATTAATTTGCTAAATACATTCATGTAATTAAAAGGACAAGAAACACTATATAGACCTCTTGCCTAAAATCAAAAGATCTTTGCGTTTCTCCATGTCCTAGCTGAATTTGCATATGTCACTTGCACTTCCTTTTAATCCCTCTGTATATTTTTGAGTGATTGATAGTTACTTCAGAAATTTATTTTTGTTTTTATTATTTTTTAGACTTATTTAAATTCAATTAGTTAACATGCAGTGTAGCATTAATTTCAGATGTAGAGTTCAGTTATTCATCCATTGCATGTAACACCCAGTGTTCATCACATGCCCTCCTTAATGCTCATCACCCGGTTACCCCAACCTCCCACTTACCTCCTCTCAAAAAAAAAAGAAAAAAAAATTGTTTTAGGAAAATAAATGGGAAGAACCTCTCAGTGCCCTGTTGGAATTTGCCCTGTGTTAGCTTATTCAGGTAGTTGAAATTCAGTGAAAATGATCACTGAATTAGAAGAGATTTGCAAATGATATAAGCTGAAAAAAATCAGAAATTATGGACTATGTTCTTTGTATTATTGGGATAATGTGGTGTCAGAATTTCTACCTATCTAGCTCCAAAATTTTAAGTCCCTTGCTGGCCTGATCCTCCAATGTTATTGGCACATTGTTTATATCAGCTTTTCATTATACCTCTGAGCTTCTACAAGTAAGTGTCTTTGAGTATATGACACATTTTAAGCTGATGTGCGAACTACACATCTGACTTTTGTTTTTGAACCTGAAGAAGCAAGCATTATCTGCCATGGTAACTTGCACACCCAAAAATTCACAAAGAAGGAAATAATGGCAATACCCAAGATATGTATTCTAAGACATTGAATAGATTGCCTTCTTTCATTTGAAAAAACTGCTTCATTAGCTACAAGAAAAGGCAGAGTTATTCTAGGATTTTACCTTTGTTTCTCTCAAACAACTTATGTCATTGTGGCCATTTCCCACATCTAACTTTAAGGATGACCTTGGCTTTATGGTCCTTGTCCTCTGATATATGAAATCTCTGGCGGTAACAGCAGTTGATGGCAGCATAGCTCATCAACCTCGCATGAGAGAAGAAACAAATACGTCAACTACTTCACTCTCCTCTGGATGGTACTTCTTAGAAAGCCCAGGTTATCAAGCACACAAGATTGTAAATAGCTTAAGATAATGGAAAAAGGGGCGCCTGGGTGGCTCAGTTGGTTAAGCGACTGCCTTCAGCTCAGGTCATGATCCTGGATATCCAGGATCGAGCCCCTCATCTGGCTTCCTGCCTGGCGGGAAGCCTGCTTCTCCCTCTCTCACTCCCCTTGCTTGTGTTCCCTCTCTCGCTGTGTTTCTGTCTGTCAAATAAATAAATAAAATCTTAAAAAAAAAAAAAGATAATGGAAAAAGAAGTACTTACTAAAATACTAGGTATGTGATTACTATCCTTTTCCAAGATACTTAGGTTTCCATTTTCAGCCAACTCCTTTCTTTTTCTTAGAATGAAAAACTAACCACTTTGGTGGGATATATTTATTTTCTCTCCATGACCTATACATTGTTGGGTAATGCTGGCAATTTGTTAAGCTCGCTCATTGCTAAATTTGTGGTGGAGTTGCAGAAATAATGGAGGCAATTTTAAGGCTTAATTTATAAGGAAACTATCAGAAAATGAGATTTCTAACCTGGCTATGAGACATAATGAGAGTTAGCTTTTGGAAAGTTATAATAATAACACCCAGAAGTAACACTATATATTGTATTAGAAAAATATCAATATCTCAAAGAAAAAATCTTTGTTACTATCATTTACGATGGGTCTTTATTTTCAGAAAAGTTTAAATAAAACTGGGCAAGATTTACATATCCATACTTTTCTTTTGCTCTCTCCCTCACATACATGCAGACGTGAGGCTTTGGTTCTGCAATTGACTTTTAATGAGGCAAATCCCTGAGATTTAGAGTAGAATCCCTACAGGCCCTCTATCAATTCCTTTCTATTAAGCTAATGACTTTTTAAAATGAATTATTTTAGGGAAAAGAACTAATGAGCTTGAAAAACTGTTGTTTTCACCCTAGTCAATGGATCTTCAGGCAAGACATGCTTTATGAAGGGGACACTTTTTCATATCCAAGAAATGCGCATTCCAATTAGTAATAATAAAAATAACAATAATAAGAAGAAGATGAGCCCAAGGCTAGTAGCAACTCCGATTGGTGGTTCTTGTGGTTCTTCAACTTGATTTTGACCAAAACTAAAAAATTATTTAGCACAAGTGGAAATGTATTAATATATTTTCTCAATAAATAGCTTTGTTCAAAAGCATTTTTATCCTTCTTTCTCAATTTATTCTATTGTTTCGAAAGCCAGATTAGATAAAAGTTTGTCTCCTAATATAAAGCAGTGTCTGTATAATTTTAGTGCAATTCAAGCATGATTTTTTCTCGCTCAAGATAGTGAACCTGTGAGTCCTTTTTCCCTAAAACTTAGTAAACCAACTTATATTTTCCTCATTGGGTACTTTTTGAGACCATAAACCTGACCTTCTATATATTCCTAGACTCTTCCTATCCCTCTTAAATAATGAAAATTTCATAGCCTATATAAGATATTTTTATCACTAAACATCAGTAATATGAATTTCACTATGAATTAAAATAGTTTTTTTTTCTTTTTTTTTTTTTTGAATTAAAATAGTTTTAAAGTAGAATTAAAGCAGTTACCATTAGTCTCCTATTTATAGGAGAGGCTGATAAAGAGAAATATGCAACCATAATTGCTAGGTTCATAAATAGAAACCTGGGCCTAGGAGCAAATATAAGAGAAAAAAGTGAAATAAGTGGTGGGGGAAAATGTTTGGAGAGAAAGCATTTGAGATGAGCAAAAAATTCTATCAATAGTGCCTTAAATAATTACTAAAGTACACTCTTAAATGATTTCCTAATACTTAACTAGTGAAAAGTTTGTTAAGAAAAATATTTTAGGGGCAGCTTGGTGGCTCAGTCCTTTAAGTGTCTGATTCTTGATTTCAGCTCAGGTCATGATCTCAGGGTCCTGAGATTGATCCCTGCATCCAGTTTCTGTACCCTTCGTCTCCACTCCTGCTCACTCTCTGTCTCTTTCTCTCTCACTCTCTCTCTCTCTCAAAAAAAAAAGTCAATGATATAATTTCTGTTTAATCTTGGCCTTTTTGAAACATAAATTAAAAAGCCACATAAAAAAATTACAAATGGGGTGCCTGGGTGGCTCAGTCGTTAAGTATCTGCCTTCGACTTGGGTCATGATCCTGGAGTCCTGGGATCTAGTACCGAATCTGGCTCCCTGCTGGGTGGGAAGCCTACTTCTCCCTCTCTCACTTCCCCTGCTTGTGTTACCTCTCTAGCTGTGTTTCTCTCTGTCAAATAAATAAATAAAATGTTAAAAAATAAATTACAAATAAAAATCTGAAATTAATATATGCAGAACAGTTACATAATAAAGAGTGTTTGAAACAAATGAAAAGTTTTGTTTTAGTTTTTTGGTCTATTTGAGTATATAGATAGATTCATCTTGTGTTATGTGAGTTTTATTCCAACTCTTCAAGTGCCTTATGCAAATTAAGCCTCTCCATCTTACTTGATTTATTTTCATGTCCCTTCCTCCATAATGGCCAAATAAGACATATGACAACAAATGAATCAATGAATAACCCTACATTACACTGCCCTGTGCATACTCTCTGCTCTTTTGGGAGAGGTAAAATGCGTAATGAATATAAGCTCTGGAGACATGCAGCTCACCTATTAGCTATGTGACACATTAGTCTCTCAGTCTGTTCATCTATTAAAAGGGTCTAATTATACCTATCTTGTAACATCATTGTGAAAGGAGACTTGAATTTCTATCAAGCAGAGATCACACTACAAAGCGCACTTCTCCATTTTGTTCATATGTGAATTTCCATCGTGTAGAAGTAGGCTCATCACACAGAATCAATATTAGTTTTTTATTGTGGTGACACATCACCACAAATTTGGTGGCTTAAAATACCATAAATTGATTACATTACAGTTCTATAAACATGGATTTATTATCTTAAGTTTCTATAGATCAGAAGTCCTAAAATCAAGGGCTGTGTTCTTTCTGAAGGTGGTAGAATCTATTTCTTTGCCTTTCCCAGCTTCCAGATGTTGCCCACGTTCCTTTACTCATAACCCTTCCACTTGTCATTTTAATCCCTGTGTCCTTCATCACACCTCCTCTGACTCTGACTCTTCTACCTGTCTCTTGTTAGGGCTATTGTGATTATATTAAGCCCACCTGGATAATCTTTCTATCGGAAGATCCTTAACCTAATCACATCTGCAAAGGCCCATTTATCATGTAAGCTAACATATTCACACAGTTGAAAGATTAAGACATGATGTTTTTGAGGGGCCATTAGTATGTTAGCACAGTGTCTTATCAATAAATATCCATTGTATAAATTATAGGTTGTGAGTAAAACACTGCTTCTTTCATTTATGCATTTATACAGTCATCAAATAACTATCCATTTAATTCATATGCATGGAGTTTATTGAAAGCATGGCTTGGTAGAGTACAAGTAGAAAATAACATTTCTCCATAACATTGTCCATTGCAAACCATTTTTATCACTTTTTTCTAACACTTAAAAAGAAAAAACTTAGGGATCAGATATTTCTAGGTGTGTGTGTGTGTGTGTGTGTGTGTGTGTGTGTGTGTGTGTGTGTTGAGAGAGAGAGAGAGAGA